>NIUQ01001692.1:0-12884 GCA_002796945.1 Plectus sambesii
CGAAAGGCCTCCATAGTTTAGCAGGTAAGGTGTGTATTTGCTGATCAAAGGCTAACGGAGCTTTTAGGCGGAGAGAGTCGCTGTGGAGCCGTGTACCGCTGTCTTCATCAGTCATGTTGCTCGATCTCGTTTTGTTGATGCTCCTTGTGTCGGGAGTTTCGACCAATTTATGGGTGGAAATGGAACGTATCGCAGATCTGCAGCAAGTAAGCCAGCTGCTTCAGTGGTATTCGATGGACTGACGGATAACTGTTTAGTTCCGAGCTCTCACTGGTCGGTATACAGTCGCGCAGGCGTATATGGAAGACAGCAATGCTCGCATCACGGTGTTCGCTCCAGTCGACGACGTCTTCACTTACAACCCTGATTTGCGCGCCCTCGACCAGAAACAGACTCTTGGACACATTGGTCAGTTTGTTGGCATTGTTCTCAGTCGTTTTCGTCTCGCTATTTGCGCTCTTTGTCACTTCCACGCTCTTTGAAGCACCGCATTCTTTGGTTGTTTGCTATGACTCATTCTTTACAAAGTGTGTGGGATGGAACGTAGCGAGATATTGAGTGCTTGCGGAAGACGTTTTTATGACAGTTATCTTAATTTACACAAAATGGTATCTTTGCTGAGTATTCGCGACGATATTATCGAGTTGCGGCTTTTTAAATTCTTGTGGAGAAAGGAGTTACTTAATTTTATAATCTCAAAGTTGTTGCAATATTTCAGTATATTGTAGGAAGCGTGTGATTATATTTAATTAATTTGCAGTGGACATACAAGTGCTGGAGATAATGAGCGGAGGAAAGTGGGAAAAGCAGACGCTTGTTCGAACATCGGTGAACAGCGGCTTCGTCTACCTCACCCAATTCGAGAACAACCCGGGCAACTTTGTACGCTTCGAGCCATTTTAGAGTTCATTGGATATAATTATGGTGGAGCTTTTTCAGTCGTATTTCGCGAACAACGGCATGATTTGCAACCACGCCAGCAGCTCCTGGTCGTTTATAAGTGGAGAACAATATCTGTACAAAGTGTGCACTCCGATGGGTCATCGCGGCTATCCCTCCACTGCTTTGTCTTTCATTCGCGACTCCGATCCGAATACTTTCTACGGCCGCGATTATGACAACGAGGATCTAACGTTCGTTTTTTAAAAGAATTCGTCTGGCTTTTCGATTAGAAGCCCTCCAATAGAGAGACTGCGATGGGGTTTTAATCATAGTCTCTTGTCGTGGAAAACACACCTCTAAAAGTGCGACTGCTAATTTAGAAGACATGTTCGATGACCGTGTAGGATGTATCAAGTATATTAGAATAGTGGAAGAGGAAATGAGAAAGAGTATCTTGTATCAGCGTTCGACCATCCAAGTTCTGAGGCTTCTGATCAAAAGCTGTGTTCTTGTATTCCTGAAATGAGTCCGAAGATAAATTCTTTCAGGGAATTACGCGACGTTCTCAACCGTGCTCCGGACATTGCCCTCGTCATCTTCGGCAGTTCAGCTTGGAATGGCTTCCATACTTTCTTCCTCCCCAACAACAGAGCTTTCAACAAAGTCATGGACCGAAATCGCATCGATCGCGAAGTCCTTCTTGCCCACGTCACTGGGATGAATCGCGTGCTTTTCACCCAGTCTTGGTTATACGACGGCGGACAGCATTATTACCCTTCCGTTCAGTTCTCCTCCAACATCATCGAAGATAATTTCAAACTGAAACTCACTATGCGCAACATTACTGATCGACGCACTGGGCGATGGGACGGTGAGGGCTGTTTGACTTTGAGCTTTGGGTGTCGGTCGTTGAATAGCTTGCAATGCGCAGTTAGGTTAACGGATTGGGAAGAGGACGTTTGGCGCGCCGCGTCGCACGGTTACAAAAAGGCGGTTATTGTGCGCGTCGGCGCATAAAAACGTTGGATTCGACTTTCAAATATTAGCAAATCGCATTTAGTTATGTTTTTGTGCACAGATGCATCAGTTGAATGTTGTTTTGCTAGCTATTTAAATTTGTTACGCTAACGTAACTTTTACTGAACTCGTGCAGATGCATTTATCTCCGTAAATTAGATTAAAATCCGCGCATTAAACTGTAATGCGTAGTTTATCCTTAAAACTGACGGTGTTGTGTGATAACCTGAGCAGTCGCCAAGAAAGACATGATTATATCTTTGAATGTTGTTAGCACTTATTTCCATCAATTTACGCACGTAAAAACCCAGAAACGATTATCATTTTTGGTGAAAAGCTGTAAAATTAATTTAAGCGTATTTCAGTGTACGCAGTGAGCGAGGTGTACGAACGGTATAGTTCGTTCCGTCGCGGAGCAGTGTGGGCGAAAATAATAGTGCCGAACATTCCGGTGCAGAACGGCGTCGTACACATAGTCGACAGCGTACTTGGCATCGTGTCAAACACCATCGATCAACTGCTGAACGAGAATTACAAATGCACCACACTACAGCAGTACATCAACATGATCGGCGAACTGGTCCGTGGCTACTTCATGGCCACTGGCGGTCTCGTCACCTTCTTCGCTCCTTATAACGAAGCCTTCGAGCGCATTCCCGAAGCGATTGAGCGCCGACTCCTCAGAGATCGTGTCTGGCTCGAGCAGGTCGGTCGATTTTTTCAATCGCCTCTTTTCTTTAACGATATCATGTTCAAATATTTCTCACGAAGTTTATTTTATCCATGCTAAGACTGCGCACATGTCTCACTGCTGCTAGCGTGTACAGTCTTTCCATTATCGCTTTATTGAGAAGAACTGTCGTTTCTATTTGTCTCGTCCAAAGTAGCATGTTTACATGTACAGTCAAAACCGGATAAGTGCAACAGTTTTTGATGCTTTTCTATGCCCCGATTTATTTTTTCCCTATGTTTTGTACATGATCAAAAACCGGATAAGTGCAAAATCTTATAAGTGCAACCATTTTTTCGTGCCCGGTCGAGTTGCACTTATCCGGTTTCAACTGTAGTTAGTTTTGAAATATCGACAAAGAAAGGTGTATGCACGGGATAGTAATCCTACTACCTTAACAGGACCCTCTTTGTATAGCGACCGGTCGCGCCTCCTCTTTAAACCCAATTAATCACTCTTGCTTTCTAGATCCTAAAGCTGCACATTGTCCCCGCGAAAGAACTGACCAGCGATGAAATCACGAACGATACGGTCGCGAATACGGTCGACGAAAGGCGTCAGTTGTACTTTATTCGCGGCGAGTGGCCGAAAAACAATATCAGTAAGCGCGAAAGAGAATTGATTATCGCGGCAGAACCTAATGACTTGGCGACTTTTAGCTTACTATGTAATCGGCGGCGGTGTGAAGGCGGCCATCCTGCAAGATAACGTCGCAGCCACCAACGGAATTATTCACTACATCGACAGAGTTCTCGGCGTCCCATACCAAACGCTATACGAAATTATGCGCAATGAGACGAGACTGCAGTAAGTTTTATGTTATTTCGGAAGTACAGTCGAACCCGGTTATAAGAGAATGCGAGGAGGCTCGAAAAATGATCTTATTTGTGGTTTCTCTTGCGTATTTTAGTATAGTATAGAGTATGATATAGTGTCTTGCACTCAGTTCAAACGCTAGGTTGATGAAGTCGACTGTAAAAGTGGCGAATATTGGTGAAAGACCATATAAATAACAATATACCTCTTCGCTTCTGTTGTGTTCCCAGTTCTTCAGCAGGTATAAGTGGACGGTGTCGGTACTGTTGGGGCTCAACGGGGAGTGTTTATTCAGCGACCAACGTCCTAACAATTCACGAGTGCAAGAGAGCGGTCGTAACGCAACCACTCGGGGGCGGACAATAAACCGCGTGACTTATCAAATAATCTTACCTAGTTGACCACTCTGACTACGCGGTGTGACAGCTTCCACTAAACAAATCTCAAACTGTACAGGGTGGAGCAGAAGTTCCCGCGGTTTTTACAAAGAGAAATAATGTTTAAAAGAACGCATTGTCAAATTTTTGCTGTGCATCGACGCCAAAGGTGGCCATTTTGAGTAAAAATGATCAGAAGATTATGTTTGTTATTGTTATAAGAGAATGGTGTTACTGTTATCAAAAGGCTTATAATTTTAATAAAATACGATCTTAAAAAACCGCGGGAACTTTTGCCCCACCCTGTACCTACTCAAACGCGAGTGACAGCCAATGTTTGCAGACGATCGTATGAAATGATGCAGAACTTGCAACTGCGCATTTCGCTGGATCCGTGGCAAGTGTTAGAACCGGAGCAGAATTTCACCTTTTTCGTGCCGACGAACGAGGCGTGGGACAACGTTGCGCCCGCGCTGAAGCAGCGCTTCTTGGATGGAAACCATTACGCCGCCCTTCAGTTTGTCTACAAACGCCACGTACTCCAGGGTCAGGCCCTTATGTACACCGACTTGCGCGAGCGTACCTATATCATGATGAACGATGAAAAGGTCCTCATCCGTCGACGCGGCAGATGTAAGAGCTTTTCATTTTCTTTCTTTTTGGTTCATATGGCATTTTGTTTAGCTGTGCTATACAATCACACTCCTTAAAGCTCATAAGAAAGTTTATTAAAACTTTGAATTTTGTAACAAAAACGACGGAAATGATTGTTTAAATGTTCGTAGATTGTATGAAAGCTGTGCGCAGAAAATATTTGTTCGTTGCAAAGCAGCACAGCGTTGAATATCGCCAGCCGCTGTTTAACTACAGTCAACTGCGTTTATAACGCCTGGCTCTATAACGTCGCTGTCTTTATAACTTCGGTCCTTGGCCGGTCCCTTGACCGACGTTATAAAAGCAGTTGACTGTATATCGAACGATAACCAAACCCACTCATGATTGTGTAAATCTTTGCAGATTTCGAGCTCTATTGGCCGCGAGGCAATCGCGTAGCTCGCATTCTGGAAGGGGGCGAGATAGCTGGTATCAACGGCTTCATGCACATGATCGACAACGTGCTCATATACGAGCCCGACTTGTTCGCCGCCTCCTGCAACACTATACCCATGGACATGCTGCTTATGCTCTCTTTGTTCATTTCTTTGTGGTTCGGCCGATGGAGATAATGCTCATTCACTTGATCCTATCATCAAACTTCCTTCGTTCACTTTTACTATTTAATGCGCCAAAATGAGGCTTGTGAATGTCCTCTGGTTTTTTACTCCGATACGCAATACTGATAGTCAGGTTGTTGATCTTTTTTGATGCCAATGTTACGTTAATTGTGCGAACGCTAGCAACCCTCAGCGAACTGAACCCTTCCAAATCATGCCCTTCATACTCGCGTGCTTGTTTCCTGGTGCGCTGCCAATTGTTCACTTCTTCGCCGTCCGCTAAAGAAAGTGCGAGCAGCTCTGCTTGCGGTCTGTTGCACTTTTCTGTTTAAACGAAAACGAATGCTCAAGCGGTGCTAATTTAACGATTCTTGCTCTTCTCGCCCGATAGACGGCCAGTTCTCGTCAGCGGTAAAGACAGCCATAGCTTTCATATCGCAACTTTAATTTCCTATGAAATGCCTTACTCTCGCGGCGCCTGTTTTTAGCACTTTGCCATCTTTGTCTACCGTTTTGCCATTATCTTTGATAACGATTCAAAGTTGGTGATGTTGTTGGTCATTCCGCATTTGTATGTGCTTTTTTTGCATTTGCAAAATACCCCTGCTGCATTATGCACTTACTTTTAGTCGGTTGCGGTGATATGTCTGAATAATGTTCTTTGGTTGTGGTTGTGTCATTCTGTCTTCCGTTTTAAGCCAAACCAAGGTGCAATACTACTACAAATATATCTGAATACTATGCTTTTATTGCCTAATGCTGGTCGAAATGCTATAAGACAAGCTTTCATCCCAAATTGCCTGTGTAAATATGTGCCAAATTTATTTAAATCATTTTATGTCAAAATAAACATTTTAATATTGCGGAGTAATTGCAAAACATTCTCAGCATATCAATTTTAGGCGGCAAATGCTTAACTTGCATCGCAAGCAATTCTTAAGAAATACTATTGGGCGCGATCCAATTTAGCTGACCACGCTACTCTATCAGTCAAGTTGAGAAATCGACTTGTGCGCTACGTCTCTTCGATGAAGTAGAGAATGTTTGGTCTCTATGAAGAGTCTTTAACTGAGCTGTGATTCCAAGATTTTCCATTTCTCGTCTTGATCTTATAAGGTAAGTCGCGGACGAAAGTGACTGGCGTCGCAAAGATCGAGGAATCATCGCCAATCTTGGCTGATGACTAACCTTTTTTCACCAAACCAACGTATCATGGAACAGATATGATTTCATCGGTCAACGCTGAGCTAATGGCGGGCTAGCATTACATCCGCGTCATCACCTCAACATTTACATCAACAGTACCCTCTCGTAGCAAATGCATACATGCTCTATGCAGGCCATTTCTTGCAAAAACCGCCAACCCACACTACTCTTTGCATTTGGAACTCAAACGGATCTTGTTGAACTTGTCCCTGCTTCGGTTGCTGCGTCACAATCTTTTCTTTGCTGGAACATGTATTTGCATATGGCGGTAGTACTTCTGACGTAACCAGTCGTTAACATTGTCCAACACATAGAGATCGGGTTTTGGCGGNAATCTTTTCTTTGCTGGAACATGTATTTGCATATGGCGGTAGTACTTCTGACGTAACCAGTCGTTAACATTGTCCAACACATAGAGATCGGGTTTTGTTGGCATACGACGAACCCGATGACAATGTAAACGTCAGAAAGAAGGTTCCTCTTAACTCAAAAGAGGCAAAGGCGCTGCCGGGTGGTACCGGTCGATCAAGGCCAGTCCGTGTCTGTTAGCTCAGGCGCTTTTAGCCGCGCAGTACATCGTTCTGACTCAGTGTGAACGAATAACATGACCACTGTCGCTTCCCTGTTGCTGCTATTTTGCATTTTGCTGCCTCTTGCCACTCGCGCTCAACTGCCGACCGGAAAGATCGTTTGGCTGACGGATATCAATCTCGATGTCAGTCCAACCGCTAAGACTGGTCGCCGTTTTGGCCAGTTTGGCGACGACACCAATGTTCCTCTGTGGGCCGCGACTATTCGCTCGATCAGGATGTTAGGGGCTCAGCCCGACTTCATCATCGTCACCGGCAACAGCGTTACCAGCAATTTGCGAAACATCTCTGCTGATGGTACTCGATTGAGGAACTGTCTTTGTTTTTGGCAATTACATGATCATTTTAGGAGTCGTTGTCAACCCTGTGGATACACTGCGGGCGGTGACGGTCGCCTTGGAATCGTTCACCGGCGTTCGCAGTTTCTTGGCACTCGGCCCTACCGATGTCATCGAGAACCTCAACAGAAAGCAAATCTATTCCGCAGTGGCACAAATGTGGCAGCCCTGGATCGGAGACGATGCGGTATGTTTGCGTGTCGCTCCATGACAATAACACGTATCTATTTGTGTGTTTAGCAAACACTGGCAAAATACGGCTACTATACAACTCGCACGGGTGACAACACCGTGCTGATGGCGTTGAACACTAATTTGTTCCTCGAAGAGCAAATCGACTTCAGCGATATCGCCGCCCAAGCGCATATTTCGTGGCTGAGAAATATGCTCGAGCATGCGAGACGCGCACGGGACAATGTAATCGTTATCGGACACACTCCGCCCGGAATCGACGAAAACGGCCGTGCACGTTGGGCGGAAAACTTTCAAGAGCAGTTCGTCGACTTAATCGAGGAGTACAGCGGAATTATTCGGATGATGCTTTTCGGTGGCACTCACAGCGACGCTTTTCAAATCGTCACACAGTCGAAGTGAGCATTCCATATTTGAGGACAGAGAAGTAGAGGTGACGTGGGGTATGCAAAGGTGCAACAGATTGATAGCTTCGCCTCAACCTGGAGATGCAAAAATGTTTTGCCGCGAAATGGTTCCTTTTATTAGGAAAGCGCCGGATAAAATGGGAAAATGCACTTGGCAAGAGTATGCTTCTCCGGCCCCCATGGCTTGGTCCCCGCCAGGCGCCGAGCGGTGACCGTCTTTGTGTTGAAGTCCTGATGCCTCTTTGGTGAAAATATCTCAACTCTCAATACAAAGTCTTCGATAAGCCGTTCGAGAAAATTCTGCCTCATAAAAGGAATTGAGTATCGAGTAGTGCTGAGATATTTTCATAAGCATGGTACTGGTCTGCACTTTTTTATAACCTCAGGAGAAAAAATTTGAAAGCATATATGAAAAAGTGGCATCTTATCACTGCGTGCAATGTTCATCACTGTCTCATTGTAGTTTTACAAAATTGTTTTTCACTTGGTGTGCAAAATATCCCAGGCTCTGCAGCGAAATATCCCAAACTCAGGAGTCATCATTTATGCGTGGGCTGCTATATTCTAAAAGAGCGAACATCTCTTTTTCTTTGTGAATGATCACAGCATCTTATTTGATAGAAAATGGAGAGATCTGCGAGTGGCCAAGGGAGTCCGGTCCGATGATTCGGAGCAGCAAAATGTCATTCTGATGGCGCCGAGTGTCGCGCCGTGGAAGAAGCCGAATCGCTCGCCTTCATCGCCGGCGTTCCGTGTCTTGGACTATGGTCGAGCGAATGGCGAGCTAATCAACCTTCATCAGTACTTCATGGATCTCACTATCTCCAATCAGCTCGACCTGCCCCTCTGGACGCAGTTATACTCATTTGAATCGGCCTACGAAATCCGACCAGTTAATGGTTGGTCGATGTTGGATGTTTACAACCGACTGAGCAACGACGACCGGCTTATGTCGGAGTACATCGACCGACAAGGTGCAGTCAATACTACCAAGTCGTGCGACTCAATCTGTCGTCGTCGCCTACTCTGCTCGATCAAGCATATGCGCTCTGTCGATTGGATGAACTGTGTCCAGCCGTTCGACGATGAGTACAATGCAAAATATTTGACGAACGAAGCGTGGGTTCCCATTGTCGCCGGAGCTCTATTGCTGTTGTTTGTTGCTAGCTTGTTCGTTTACTTTGGTACTAGGGCTGTGCGAAGTTGGTGCGGGTATAAGCGTTTTGCGTAAACGTACTGCATGCTCTTGGTTCATCATATAGTGCGGTGTATAAACAATTCTCACAAGAAACCCATTGAATTTGCGTTCATCCATACACACGCTGTAAATATGTTGACTGAAGTCGCGCATTCGACCGGTTTGGCGCTATTGAAAGTGCAAACGAGGCAGTTTTCTTATTGACTAGCGGTCATTGAGCCTGTCTAGAGGACACTTGGCGTGGTATAAGCTCAAGTAAGACTGGCCGATCGGATGCAGTGTACTATTCGCCTTCCGACCATGATGCTCTCTCTCCTCACAATTGTCCTAATCGCCTTCATCCCCATCGGTTAGTTTTCAAGCTCATTGGAATCGAACGCTGTAATGACGGCTCTTTCATTGTTTCAGCTACGACGTTACGTTGCGAGAGCGGATCAGATGTGTTATACCAGTCGTATGAGTGTCCCGCGGAGATTGACCAATGCTTCAAATTCGTCTGCAATATAACCAATGGCCAACGTGAGTCCTTTTAACATCTCTGACAGCGAACACTATTCCGTTGTATTCGTGCTATTTCTAGTGTTACGGGTTTTTTGGCATAATTCTGCAGAATACATGTTCTATGACAAACAAATTCAATTTCTGTTTTAGTAGCAAAATCGATAAAAGTGAATTGCAGTCGATGAATAAACTCAAAAGTTTTGCCGAGTAATCAAAATTCAACAGCAAATACCGTAATCACAAGTTGAGTAGCAATGGATGCAAATTTTAACCTACTCAGAGGGAGCTTTGCAGCAAGACGATTTCATGGCGAGACGAACGTTTGATTATGAGGTAATTGATGAAAAGTATTTGCAGAGGCGTACGTGAATCGCGGCTGCTCGTTGCTGCAGGCTTGTCAGTCGAACTTGGACACATGCAGGACGGCCGGAGGACAAGGACAGTGCTACCACTGCAACAACGGCGATGACTGCAACGGAACTTCGCTGACTGTCGCGTCGCTCACGGCCATCCTTTCTGGTCTTCTTCTCTTCCTCCTCTTTGTTCGTATCTGATTCACTAACACCCACAACTCTATTTTTTGCATCTGAATGTACACACATGTTGACGAAACTTCTAGAAATTTCCCCATTACGTGCAAATGGTTTTTGTTTGTAATACGCGTCGCTACTCTGCGTCTGAATGGCCTTAAGCGTCTCAACAAAAATCGTAAACAACTACAACAAGGAAGGGCGCATAGCCGATTGCATCAGTTACGCAGTCACTCTTGATCGTCACCGTTTTATGTAAACAAACTTGCCGATAGTGCAGAAGGACTCGCAATTCAATCGGCCATAATTCACCACAAGGATAATGAACCACACGTACAGTCACACGTGGGCAGTGTTTTTGCGCGGATGCAATAACCTCGATCTGGACAGATATCGTCGCCGGTCGATTCGCGTTCGTCGTGGGTCGGCCGACTCGGGGGATGACAGGGGAATTAGTGCGCGAAGCGTCCATTGTTTCCGACGTGAGGTCGTACAGACACCGCCGGGCAATCGCCGCATATTTAAGGCTGTCGCTCGCCGATTTACTCGCCACTTCATCATCGCATCATCTCATCCCATTCCCATCTTCACCCATCCCCCCCCTCATCGTTCTTTCGACCCTCTAGCTCGCCATGAAGGCTTATGCTAAGTTTTGCCTGCTCGTCGTCGTACTCGCTTGCGGTCTTACGGTAGGTCGGCGAACTTTTGTTGACTCTCCTATTGCGTTATTCGCAGGTTTTCGTCGACGGCGCCCCAATTCCACCCGACCACGAGCTACGCCAGCACTTTCCCTCGCTGAGTAACAACGACTTTGCTGAAATGACCAATCTCCTCGATCAGATTAAGCAGGTTGCGCACGACAGGTTTTACGGCAAGGACAGCGTCGCGGTGGCGCAGGTAAGCGACCATCACTGAGCATCCTGTGACAGTATTCTTTCTCCTAGCACAGCACTGATATGCGACCCTCTGTCTCCATCAGCATTGCTCAGCCCGGTGTACAAGTGCCCATATCACGCTATTTATTTGAAGGTAGGCGTTTGTTTTTTTCGCGGACACTGAAACTGATCATCTCATTTCAGGTGATATTCTGCTTTCGCCGCTGCAAGCTAATGTTATTCTGCGCAATCTGCTTCGAGTGCTTCGGAAAAACAGACGACGACGGTCATCGTGGCCTGCGCTTAAGCAATTGATAACGAGTAGTAGTATGCTATTAAGTCGAGACAAGAGAAGCTTGTACAGCTCTGAGAAGGCTCGATGGAAGAATTTTCCGATTCAGTACACATTTCATGATTCCCTCAGTAAGAAGCGTGTATCATTGTTTGTCGCTGGAAGCCAAATAAAGTCATTTGCAATTAAGGCGTCGATGCAGTCACTGAGATCGGTCTCGCGATTGATTATTGGATGAACCACACATGCCTAACGTTTGAAAAAGTCAGTGAACCAGAAAGAGATTATATAGAATTCTTCCGAGGCCAAGGGTACGTACGTCTTTCTTCTGAATTCGTCGCCCACTTGAACACGATCGTTTCTGCAGGTGTTATTCTATGATTGGTCGCGTTGGTGGACGACAAGGTGTTTCGATCGGAGATGGCTGCGAGCGAGTGAGTATTTGTAGTACCGTCTACGTCACACTCGCCCACCTGTTACCTAGCGCCCCCGGGTTTAATATAAAAGACAGTCAAATAATATCACCCGCCGGGCGTCCTGCGCTTGCGGCAATTTGAACGCCGCTTTCAGTGATTAATGCCAAAAAGTCTATTTTAACAGAAATAATGAGAGATATTTTGCATCTTCGCACATTTCCTAACAAATGCAAAACTAATTTTTGTAAAGTAACCGACATTTGACTCGATCAAAGGCTGTGACGCAGACTCTCTTGCACAATTGTCTGGATATTGAAGAGCGTGTGAGATTTAGACGGGAACCATAGAACATGAAATCGGACACGCGTTGGGCCTGTGGCATGAGCAGGCGCGGCCGGACGCCGACTGCTGCATCGTTCTGGAACCTGACAACATCATCAACAATTTTATCAGCGACTTTCTGCAGCGCTCGTGGGAAGAAGTGCTCACTTACGGTATACCATATGATATGGGCTCCGTCATGCACTACGGCTCGACCGCCTTCACAAACGACTGGAGCAAAAAGACTGTACTCACGAGAGACGCACGATATCAGCGCACCATTGGCCAGCGAGAACGACTTTCTTTCTACGACGTCCAGGTGATCAACAAAGCCTATTGTCCAAGTAAAAAAACTTTCTCCATTGTTTCACTTTTCACTGAATTCGTTACGACCTTTACAGAGCACTGCGATATTGACCTCCCCTGTTTCAACGGTGGCTACACTCATCCAGGCAAATGTGACGGCTGCATCTGTCCCGACGGCTTCGGAGGCATTGTTTGTGATAGACATGAACAGCCAAAAAGTATCAAGATTTCGAAGTTGCTCGTGATTGCACGTACATTGCAGATGCGCAGTGTGGTGGCATGCTGCCAGCGCTGGAGCAGTGGGCAGAGATTACGTCGCCAGGGTATCCCCATCCGGGCTACAACATTGATCAGAAATGTAGTTGGATATTGCGCGCGCCACAGGGCAAACGCGTTGAACTCGAATTCATCGACAGATTCCAGTTCTTCTGCACGACCACTTGTCTCGATTTCGTTGAGGTCAAAGCCAGCGCCGACGTCAAGCTAACTGGTTTTCGGTTTGTCGCCAAAACTGCTTCATACATGGTCTGATTTTGTTTATAGGTATTGTTGCTTTGAAAGACCGACGGAAGCGGTCGTTTCCGAGCTGGCCGATATGATAGTCATATTTCGATCGACCGTTTCCCGAGACGTCGGTTTCAAGGCTCGCTTTCGTTACAGTTGAGAGAGCCTTGTG
>NIUQ01001692.1:13266-27970 GCA_002796945.1 Plectus sambesii
TGGCCATGGCTCAGCAATTCCAAAACTGCAGTTTCGAAGCGTGTCCAGCCGAACAGACGTGCACGCGTATCAGCTTCCAGGACGAGCTGTGCTCACCGCTCGGTACTGCCGTCTGCTCCAAGTATGTCCCAAGATATTAACTATTACCGACTGCAAGACCAATGCTTACAGAGCTGTGGAAGTGGCGTTTCGCTGCAACACACCGAGCTGCTGCCCGCCGTACAAGGTCGAGGATGGGAAGTGCGTGAGGAGCGGCGAAGCTATGCAGGAAGGGAGCCTGCGTGGATCCTGGAGCGAGTGGAGTGAATGGAGCGCCTGCGTCGGACCAAAGTGCGGCGGCTGCGCGATGCAAGTCAGCCGTAGAAACTGCAACGACGCCGGCTGCGATGGTCTCGACACTCGATTTCGGCGTTGTCGCCTCGATCCCTGTCAGAACTGTCTCGATGGAGAACCCGATTACACTTTATTCACTCAAAATGGTACCTGCGATGGCAGCGCCCTCTGCGATGTCATCAAGCAGCAACTCGCGCGTATCTATTTTAAGTGTCCCTGTTGCTCGGATCTCTCTGTGCGCAATGGGCAATGCCTTCCGTTTGTTTCATGATCGCCTCTCTTTAGTCCATTCACTCTTTTCGCGCAGATGTGGCTTTCCTGTATTCGCTCAGTGTACCTATAATTTCACATTTCTGTCAATCAAAGGTCCTCTACACCTTTCGCTAGCAATGCTGTGCAGTGCAATAAGCGGTTTTGTATGTCTCTGCAATCAAAAAGGGGCTATCATCGAATAAAATCGAATATGGACATGTGAAAGACAGATAAAATTATTGCAACTGCCCTAAAATGAGTGTCTTTCGAGTATCAAAGATCACTCTTATCGAACAAAAAGATCTTTGGTGACGGGCGAGATCGATAATGACTAAGTTTTACTAATATGATCGTCGTCGCGAAGAGTCTCCAGCTCACCGACCCAGTTGAATCCCTAAGAACATTAACAGTGACTTTCTTACAGAATACTATCATTAACGATAACTGGATAGTTCCGAGACGCTTGTTGAAGATCGGCTCTCATTTTTGAGCGACAAACAAATAATATGTATTTAAAGAAGAGCTACTCTGTAGTGACAGCGACGATATAATATGGTCTCATTTATTTGAAAGTTGCCAGTTATAAGCAAAGCAAATAGTAAATACTAACGTGGTCCACTGTGTAATGTTGCAACTATTAGGAAGAAGATTAAATTAAAAAGAATTGACAGGCCGACCTTTTTTGCTGTTGACGAGAACGGCATTGGTCTTCAAAGTCAGAGCAACTCGTTCGCTGTTCGTGCGAAGTTATTGTCCCAATCGGCAGTGAGCGCAAGTTGGGAACACTTGTGTGTAGTTTGCTTTCGTGTACTTTCCTGCACTAGTAAGCAGTTGCAGAGAACACGTTTCTTGTTTCGTTTGCTTATCGAATCACCAGGCGAGCGTTCCCCCGGTCATCGTTTTGCACATCAGCACAACCCAGATATGCCTGGCACGTAAGTAGCGCATGGAAGGTACAAAGGGCGCCTGCTAGCTCCTAGAATGTCCCACAAGTATTACTTACTAAACCACATAAACATGTTACTATCATAGTTAAGTCCAACTACTACTTACTATATGGAAATGGTTCAACGATATGGTTAAAGTTTGGTACTAAATCGAATTAAACAGCACGAGATTAATTTTCGTCGCAAAAATGAAAATTTCATAATGCTCATTCATATTCACGAAAGAACGACGTACAAAACGCCAAATTGTATGCGAGTGACGCAAGCAAGTCATACGATTCGCGAAAATTCGTTGCGCTTGGCTGAATGCGCGACGTCAACTTCAAAAAATGTATGGGTTTGTCGCTACCGTGTGAACTAGCTGCAGAGATCGGCTCAAGTCCAAGTTTCTAAACTATTGAAATCCCTCTTGCTATTGCGTTTCGATACGACCTAGGCAGAGCATGGTTTGGGCAGTTAGTAACGAAACGTGGAATATTGGTTGAGGGCACACGACCGCTCAGCCATTGCAACGGTCGTGTTACTGTAATTTTATTCGAAATCAGTAACTGGCATCACTGATGAATGTTGTACAAATTGAACTTGCAAACTTTGCAGAGTAAGTGAACATCATTCAGGTAAAGCCAAATGACAGATGGAGGACTCGTGTTGTAGCGGAGAGCAAAGGGTTTGAAGCAGAGTGTAGCGCAGCATTCTCGAACGTCGACTTGAGAACGACCAGTTTGCAGGTGAAGAGGGAAGTGAACGATCCTGTTCGCCTCGGCGGGTAATCGCGGCAAATTATTGTAGTGGTATGTACAATAAAGTTAAAAAACATCGTCGCACCAACGTACGTACACACCTTTGAAGAGAGAGAGTCTGCTCGAGAAAGGAAAACTCTCAAACGCGTTCACTTTCTAGCAGATCCCCTTTCTCCATAGAAATGTACACGCTTAAGGAACATCGTAACAAGTCTGCATCATCCGTATATCATTAGCTCAGAGGATATATGATCGCGATGAAACGGCAACAGCAATGATGTAAAAATAATCAACAGTATACGTAACAATGTCCAGTGGGCAAATAGGAGCACACTTTGCGCGCATAGTCCAGTGCTAGCACTACAATAATGATCGTTAACTAAATTTGCTGTTTGCGTCAACAGCAAAGCAACAGAGCTCTAATTAGGATGCTCTTTCGCTTTAGAAGCACTTTTTGACTATGACACACAACGGCGCATGAAGATTCACTCAAAGAACCCATTCACCCACAATCTAACTCAGAACTATCAAGATATAGAACGTACAATTAAAACAGGCAATGGACGGGTTTCATATCGCGTACTTTAGCTAAAGTCGTACTTAACGCAGTGATGAAGAATAGGCCTTAAGTAAGACTTTAACTAAAGTACGCGATATGAAACCGGCCCAATACCAAACAGCAGCTGCCCCCAAAGTCCGCTTATAGTATAAACGTTCAGCGATGTACAACAGACAAATTATGCAACATTGGAAGAGTAAACAGTCCACAAGCGCAGCCACGAAGTACAAAGACCCATTCTCACTTCGAAAATGTTGGCAGATGATCGAAAGAGTAGCCAGGTCGGCCGTATAAAGTGCAAAGTATGTAAACAACGTGATATATTCCAGGAGTGAAAAAGAGAAATCCAGCGAACAAAAAGACCCAGCCGTGAAGATCTGAAATTGAAGCAGCGAAATAATTAAGGGCGGAGCACCATCGATGATGGCTTAGTTGATGAGTGTACCTAACGAGATGGTCAGTTTGGGTGGTCGATCTCGCAAGGACATATGCACTACGCTATCAAAAGTACCCTTTGACCATGCATGACTGCTCTCCCAAAGCGGACACAATCATCACACCCCGACGGTTGAAGCAATTTCGTAGCTACGATGAAAAGAAGCACTCTTACCTGTTCGATCGGGAACGGCCATGATGACTGTACCCGCGATGAGCAGGATGGCGCCCACTATCGTCAGCAATATCGACGCGATCACTACTTTGGCATTCTCGCGCAACTTCGGATTCTCGCAGAATTTCCTGAAATGGTTTCTTGTAAAAAGGGAAATCGAGGTCACATTCCGGGCCAATTTCATAAAACTGCTGCGGAATTGCAAGTGCAATGATGGATCATATTCCGGTTTTTTTCAGTTATTTATGGTTTTGTGTTCGATCATTGCGCTAGCAATTCTGAAATTGCAAAAGAATTATGAAACAATCCCCTGGAGCCTATTTCATAAAACTGTTGCAATTGCGGATTGCGGAATTGCAATAGTGGCGATTGGTCAGAAAACCAGAACTGGAAAAAACAGGATAATGACCAATCAGCGCACTTGCAATTCTGCAATTGCAACAGATATATTAAGCAGTCCCCTGGTTGAAAAGAGCGAACTGTACACTATCTTCTGCTCCCTCTGACAAGCTGCTTAGCGATATGCTAATACAATATAAACATGTATGATTAGAAACTTGACGTAAGTAGCTGAGAACATATAATATATGATGCGCTCCTTTCAGCTAAAGATGACTGCAGCTTCCATCTATATTGACCACACCCCACCCAAGAATCCAACTGACTCACTTGTGTGTGTTATTCAAGTAGTTGGAAGTAATCTGCTCCGCTCGAGAGAACGCCAACTCGCTGCTCGTTTCACTCGTTCGCTGAAGATACAGTATGTTTCGTTACGGCGAAAAGCTATTCATTCGACTGTGTTGATACTTTCAGAATATCACGTGCTATTCGATATCTTAAGCTCGATATTGACTTCTTAAGTTCATATTTACATTACAAAGGACCGGAAAATAGTTGAGCCCTATGATATTCACATGTTAAGAAAGAGTAAAGGCCACAGTGAAGCATAGCGCCGTGTGTCGCTAAGAATTATCTCCCTTCAGGAAATAATCATGTTAGTGACGCAAAGAGCATAAAATCGCGTCAATCCCCTCCATCAGGAAAGTATGGATATTATTCTCTGTAATAAGGCCATATTTTAATGAAGACATCGAACGTCAAAACTGCAAAATGTGCCCGGAGCTTGTCATCCGATTACGAATAATGCATAATGCATGACCAACAATGCGTGATTATTTCACTTTGCATTACAAAATCTAAGAATTTTTCATTTCCGACGCCGAAAATGCCGAGTAACAGCGTAATTTTGACAAGCGCCTAACAGCAGTAGGTTTGCATTTACCATTACCATACAAAACATAGGACACACCCTTCTTGCTCTAATTTAGCGTCTCTACATTTTTTATGGGGCTGGTAAATATAAATCTACTACTGTTAGGCGCTTGTGCATTTATGGAAGAATAAGCACGGCTTTATACCGGTAAGGTGTGGCGCTGAATCTCCTGGAAGCTGGGCATAGGGTGGCTAGGCGAGGCGGCGCCATAGCTTTGGATGACTATTTCATCTTCGTCGCTCTCGACTATGAGCTGTTGCCCCGCCGACGTGTTCCGCTGGTGTCCCGGGAAGTTCGTCTTGATCATGACACGAGCGGCGGCGATCAATCGATCAATGGCCCAGCACCGCTAGATGACGCTCTACTTCGTCATTTGCACCACGCGCTACGATCGCTGTTCTCTCTCTCTATTCGCAAGCGTTGGCTGTCTCAGTAGTGCCGCTTCATGCACGTGATTCGCCCGCCGAGTGACGCTGTGAACCGCTCTTATCTATAATCTAAATCACTTCGAATAAGTTCAGTTTCTCATCACGCCTTCACTCCATTCAATGCGAGCCGATTCAATTACTCAAGGAGAATCTTAAAACTTGCCTAGTTCCTGATTTAGTTATACAAATAGACACGATTACTAAGCAATCACTCGCAATATTTCGCGCCGCTTGGGACAAAAGACACCCTATGTTGCGTGATAAAGTAGCAAGTTAAAAAATAGTGCTCCTTTGTCATCATTAACTCGAGCGGAGAGCGCAGCTCGGTTCACTGATTGATGACGAAGACCCTGCGTAACTGAGAAAGAACGCTGATTAGACGAAGCAAGCCTATGAGCACGCGAGCGAGTCTCAGTCAAGTCCTCTTTCGTCTATTCATTTTCGCTCATGAAGAACGCGGCGAGCATAGCGCCGGCTGACGTTCGCTACAGCGACCACTGCCGATAAAACCGGATCGCGTTCCGAAAGACGCAGCACAGCCAAATGCGTCAGGGTCGGCCTATATGTAAACACGGTATGTGGCGCCAAATCGATTCGTGTTTTTAGCGTACACTAACGTGCATCGCACCAATTGATTAACTTGGTCGAGAATAGCGAGTGAATGCGAGCGCCTCGCAATTAGAATAGTTCCGCACTCGACGATGCTATTCATCAATAGTGAAGAGACGCTATGAAATGCAAGAAAATATTTTTCTCTGAATAGTCTACATATAGCATTCACACAACAATGATCAGCAATGTCAGGACGGAAGCAGTATAGGCGGAATGGTCGATGGGTGCGAGACCAAGAGGCAGTTGATTTGGTGTCGTGGGAGACGACGACTTCGTTTACAAATGAACGTCTTCCTCGATGCCTTCGAGCGACGCCGTGACCGAAAAGGAATTCCGAAAACGACCTTCGAGTAGTTCGTCTATTTCGTCGACGGTCGCGCAGCTGAACGAGTTCTCGGGAATAGTAGACAGGCGCTTGGTGGCGTTGCTCGTCGTGTCGGACAGGCTGTCGCTGCTCGAGAGGGCCTCTCCTCCGCACTCGCCGCCGTCATAGCTACGCGTTGGCTCTTCCTGTTCTGTCTCCTCCTCGATATCGTCCGCCACCCACGCCATCCCCTTCCATACTTGGTGCATGATGTGAACAGCCGGCGCCAGCATCGCCACCGTCGCTCGACTTTCGGTCCTGCTCAAACGCAACAAGTCACCGTAGAGAAATGTTCTTTATGGCCAAGGGGTACTTGGCCCTTTAGGCCCACCGCCCTTTTCCCTCCCCTCCCCCCTCGCGACCTGAAACAGCCTAAATGAACCCTCGCCGACTGCAGCCCTATCAATTGCTGTTGATGTACAGAAATTTCCGCCGCAAGCCGAACGAGAGGCACTGCAATGCATCTACGGAGCACAGACCGATTTAGCTCATAAACTTTGCTCATTAGCCAGCATCTCTGTCCTTCCTGGCAGGAATTGCACGAAACTAGTAAATGGAACTAAAACTAAATGCGAAAAGTGTACATATACCAAAACTGTCGTGGAATTTTTTAGCATTATCACTTTTTTTACTTTTACTGTGGTGGAACAACCCCTTGATGAGGTGCATCTTGTAGGTTAGTGTGATATGTGACTCGTATATCGTAGATTAGTTTGACTGGCGTGATGCGGCCATGCAGGGAGAGAAAGCAACTTTACCTCACGGGAACGCGCGATTCGTCGCCAGTGGAACTGGGAGCCTGAGCAACACTCTGAGCGGCCATGTGAACCACGAGTCGCGAGCGAAGGCCGTTCATCTTGGGCGTGGACGTCTCGGGATGCATCTCTTGCAGCATGAGACAGAATCGCGAGTACCACGCGGGGTTCGGACAAGCGTTCGGGTTCGCGATGCACAGTGCGCACGCTAGCATCGTGCCGACAATGCAGAGCAGCACCAAGTAGAGACCAAAGTTGTACGACTCCAAGTCGATGATCGCTACCACTAGACAGCTCACCATCACGAAGAACATCACCACGATCGCGATGCACGCGTAGAACATTGGCAGAGTTTCGTCCTGCGTCACTGAAGCGGTGGCGCTTTACCGCGTACAGATACACGCGTGCGGAAATCGACGTACGCAGAGTCGTCGACTGGATCGACGGGCGCGGCGATCGGCCGACTGCCCGCGGCGGCTTGCGCTCGCTCCAGGAGCTCCCACCACCACCACCACTCTCAAGGAGTTGGTACTTGGCGTCCTCTGCCGGGCGCTTCTGCTGGTTCTGCTGCTGCGAGCGGAATGCACCGGTCGCTGTCGACCCTGAACGACTAGGTCAGTGGCCGCACGACGATGCTTGCTCGATTAGCACCGCCATAAAATGGTCAGCAGTGGTTCGTCGTCGTCGACGACGACAACCACTGAGGCAGTCGGGAAGACATTAACGACTGGCCGGTCGGAGGAAACGCAAAGACGCAGCGGATCGCGTGCGAGTATCGCAGCGTCCCGCCTATGATGCGCAAGAACACAACGAAGTTAATTAAACGGCCTGGATTGGAATGCTGCGACTACTTATTAGAGCGGTTAGTCGATGCAGCAGCCCGAGCAGTCGTTCGGTCGGCTCGGGGCTCGAAAGGGCGTTATTGACTCTGACGAGCTCACCTTGATCCGAGGCGCGCCCCCTCTCTGTTGCGCCGCCGGCATTCATCTTGACAACGCTCACGCTGTCCGTCGAATCCGTGGTCGGGCAGTCGGAAGACCGCACTGACGTCCAACGTGTCACATTCGGCCGCCGCAGTCGCGCAGGAAGGAGCTACTCGATTGCTGAGCGCCGTCGTCGCCGTCGCCGCCGTCACCGCTAGTCGGCGATTATTGCCCCGGCGATTATGCTCGTCGTCGGCATGTCGCCTCTGAGCTACTGTGTCGCTCGCTCACTCATCCTACATTCCTCGACAGCGCCATTAACGGTTCGATAACTGACGCACAGACCGGAAGGGCCCAAGCAGTTCTCGCTCGCACAGCGTTTACGGTTCAGCTAACAGACAAACTGCTCGCAATGACTCCCTTCGATCGGCAAACAGAATAATGCACAGAAGAAGTAAAAACAACTGCACGATGAGAGCGAATCGCATCAGTAAAAAGTTTTTGCATTATCCACTTGCAAAAAAACCAATCAGTAGTAGTGCCCATGCAGTAGCTGTTGTCAGTTATTCCATTCCAGTGCCCCGCAGATTCTTCGATATGACCGTGTCAACAACGGCTTCAATTACCAACTGAACCTGATTAGTGTTTGTCGCACAAGTCTCATGCGCATAAATTTTCTTCGTAGCAGGACTATCGTTGGCATTTTCGAAAAGGGCTCGGATGAACGCAATTGACGACTCATAGCTTCCACTTCCTTAACCGACATAGAGCAATTACGGCCCCGACAGGTATGGCGGTCGCCGCCCACTCACCTTTATATTCCGGAAACAAACGAGATATTGATCCATAATGCAACTTTTCAGCGAAAAGGTCCGTTTTGTTTAAAAAGAGAACGACTGAAGCCTTGATGAACCACTTGCTATTGCAAATCTGCGCAAAGAGATCGATCGATTCGAGCAGGCGATTCTATAATTAGTCGTACTACGTAAATCAATCAGAGACAGCAGCCTAGCAGCTGTTCACTAACAAACCGTCTTTAGGTCTTCGGCTAGCACTTGATCGTATTCACTGACGGCGGAAATGAAAATAATTGCGTTTACATCGTCAAACAAATGAATCCATTTACGCCGTTCGGATCTTTGTCCACCAACGTCGAACACTCTGAACAAGTAAAATGTATTGGTGGGAATTGGGAGTTATTCTTAAATACCTGAATGTACATCCTTTAATTACAAATTGAACTTGAACAACGCCGGTAGTGGGAACTCGGGTGTGCAAAATATCTTGCTCCGTTGGCTTGTAGTTTGGTTGACTAATACGATCGATTGAATCGAGGAAACTGAAAGGACATTAATAATTATCTCGGCTTCGGGTAGGTATAGGAAAGTTACAATTTAGCGGAGTCGCTAATTTGAAATTCGCTGCGACGCTGGAACACCTTTTGTACACCCTTGTCGGCCCACAAATCTTTCAACGCCTGCGACAAGTCGGGCGTAAAGGGTTGCGAGTCTTTGCCGGCATCAACCGTATTCAGCACCTGCTTCGCGTCTATCTAAACGTAGAATAGTGGAAAAGAAATTATGCGGTCGGGACATATTTGATAAAACTATCGCATTGCTCGACTACGAGCGGCGATGGATCACTTTTCAGCTTTTTTCCTNGCCCTAAAGTCCGACCGTACCGAAATTGATGCCGGACAGATGAAGATAATGCAAATGAGCAGTGTCGGCGCCGTTTTCGGGCGTTTCTTGAATGTGAGAATTGAGCTCGTGTTCGGTACGTCCTTTGTATTCCCACTCTCCGTTCTCTACTTCGGGAATAATTGGAATTTCCCATTGCGGAGGAAGTCCATCACAGTGGAACCTGATACATGACAGATTTTAGTTGATGTGATGCTGCGAGCAAAATATCACCAGGCATAAATGTGCTTGTTGCGTTCGACCACCGGCCAAATTTCGAGCTTAGCCTGCTCGGGAATGCGCCCAGTACTGTATGGAATGTCGACGCATTTGCCATCTTTTGCGGAAAAGGTCCATCCGTGAAAGGGACACTGAATGCAATTGTCATTGACTACTCGGCCTCCTATGGCCAAGTTCGCTCCGAGGTGTGGGCAGTAGGCGTCGAACAGATGAACCTTACCATCTTCCGACCGCAGCAACGCCAGCTGTTGCCCTTAAAATGGAAGTTCATGTCACACAGCCAGTTGGTCTAGATGTATGCTTTCGATGATGTAAAATTCAAATTTTCGCATTTTTTACCAAAACAAGTTCTAAATGACACAAAAGTGCGAAGAAAGGGAAGATCATAGGCGCGATTGAATACCTATATGCAGTTACGCGTGTACTTGGTCTTTAATTTGAGTGTCACTTTAACAAGCGAAGCGCACATCAGTAAACAAACACTCTCTTACCGAACGCGACAACCGAGCGAACTTTGCCTGGTCGGACATCATACGACTCCGCAACGCAAAACCAACCATTTGGATAGACGGGAGGAATATCGCCAATCTGCGTAGAAAGAAAACTGAACCTTGTGTGCAATATGCCACTAGTACACTTACCTGTCGCAGCTTTTGCGCTCGGCGAATTAGCTGAGCTCGCTGCTTCCCGCTGACATTATCAGGAAAATGATATCCCACGTCGCCGAGGCGTTTAATTCGATTCAGCGGCGTGGTCGCCCATTTATATAGCCAGAATAATAGGCCAACGAAGAGGGCGACGAGTACGTTCTGCACAGTTAAAAATGGCTCGAGACGGGCCAACAGAAAAGCGACATCCATTATGTACAAATGTCAATTTTCCTAGGCGCCGTTGAGATAGTAAACTAATGCAGTAGTGACTGGGCGGCCAACCACATATACTTGATATCGCAGCTGTGTGCGGCCACCCGCTAGTTTGTCACGTATTCAAGTCTTCTATCATCGACCACGCCACACACGCACACACACGCACACACACACACTTTGAAGTTTGATTTCAAACTAACGCGTTTTCCTTGGATTGAGATGGGTCGAAGGAAATGCATTGCAGACAAAGCAAGATATGATGAACGGTGACAACGGAGTACCGTCGATGCACCTGACTCCGGCCGGGACCTGATTCGGGTCACTTTAATACGAGTGACTCGTTATGCCACTAAAACAAAGTGTGATCGAACGAACAGTATGTCGCTGGAAAGCCTGAACGATGACCTTTGTTTATGTCATAAAATTTGCTATCTTAATAGGTTGAACAAAGAAATATGGTGGCAGATTTCAGCACACTCAAATTGTGCTGCAGTTATTTCAGCTGAAAATAGTAGAGAAATTCCATTGATCTCAACTTTTCAACAAATCATTTTTAGTTAAAGCTCGATAAATATTACTGAAGCCCACTTCCTCTTGCTATCTATTGGTAAAATGGGTGATTTCATCAGATGAATCAAAAATTGGTGAGAGACCGTTAAAGAGCAAAGTAGCCGGAGTCAGGTGTACTCCTCTCACACTTAGCCGCGTTTTGCCACATATTTCGATGCGAGGCAAGTTGCGATTATTAGTCGGATTGTTGTGAAATTTTGAACAAACATTCTTCATTGCTCAGGCCATTGTTTCCTTCATTAATTTTTGTGAATTACTAAATCTTTGAACAAGTGTCAGTTTTTCGCTGAAAGTGGTCGAAATGAGGTTCATCGACGGTAGGTGAGGACCGTCATTTATACAATCAAAGGAGGCTTTGCAGGCATTATACGAACCTCTATGGCGTAAGAAATACTTATGCGAGAACCAACGTGCGGATGAAATTATCGAGTGAAGCACAAACTATTCTTTCAATTATACATAATTCAAAAGACACTCACTAGAAAAGTGGGTTTTATCGAGGGCGATCTTTGACAGCTGCTACAGTAGTTTTCATTTCTTATCGACCAATCAGTGAAGTTTATTACTGTCAACGAATTTTGCACTCGAATTGAAACGGTCTCGGCGCGAAGGAGTTTGGGCCGTTAACGGCGCACACGCACCGGGACTTAACAAAACGCACTTTAGATTCTTGTTTTACACTAAATTTTTATCTTCTTCCGCTTCAAACATCAAACGCCGTGGGAAAATAATTATTTGGAGAAATTTGATCGAAAGAACGTAGGATGAACTGAGAAAGATTGGTATTTCCGCAATCAGTGAGCGAGAGATTGGCTATTGTGCGATCAAGTCCGCTTCGGTGAGAAATGGACGCGGAAAAGTGGAGGGAAAGCGGTGCTCGACCTCGAAACGGGTGGTACTCGCAGGCACAACGGTCGCAGCTGCCCACGATCGTCGAAATCGCTGATTATCAGCCTTCGCCCGCCGTTATCAGCCCTTGGAACTCGGCCAAGTGCAGACGAGGCTTTGACTCGTCTCGCACTAGTATATTCACACTTCGCACCCGACGTGAAGACGAATGGCCTACTCACGATGGAAAACGACTCAAGTCCGTTATCGACGTAAGTCACTTTATGAACTCATACGATCGCGCTTTTATTCGAGGTTGACGTCAGATCTGATGATGTTTCCAGCGCAATTCGCAGCGAATCGCTTCTCTCATGTAATTACCAAGAATGAATGTGTGAGAAATGGACTATGAATTGGTTGATTGCATGCATGCGAATAGCAAGTCGCTGAGATTAGCGCTAAGAGCATGATGACGCTTCTTAATAGCAGTTGCAAAAGTTGCATAATCGCATTGCTGCCTCGTTATTGCTTTTCAAACTTCATAAGACGAGCGAAAAATTTGAAGATTGATTGTGTTCCTTGTAGATCTATCAGGACAACGAAGAACTTAACTTCCTAATATGCCGTCGACGTCATGCTGGAAAGTCGAGCGACGTGCGTATTATTGCTGATCCAGAATCGTTCCAGGTATGTTTCTTGTCATTTGTGGTAATTTTTTAATTGACGCTGTAGCGCAGTTTACTGTTCACACAGCTTTAGCGATACTAATTCAAGAATATTTCATACTGGTTACAGCTGTAATGGGGAGGGGGATTGAAAATTTCAGGAATGGCAAGTGAATCGAATTCAGCGGACAGGGAATCCTTTATATACGCTACCGCCCAAATACTGGTCCCTTTATAAGTGCAGTTTTACAGTGATAAGAAGGCTAGTCGATTTAATCAAATTATCAGTTATTATTTGCTGCAACTCTCCTTTGAATAAAACCCTTCTGTCACGCCCCCAGTGTATAAGATTGACAAATCCATACTCCATGATACGTTCTGATCGCGCTCCAATACACCGCCTAATGCAGTTTTGCATTAACTCCCTTGTCTGAAGACAAATCTGGCAACATTTCAGTTAAACTTTAAATGGTTTCTGCAAGAAGTAAAGAAAGGACTGCCAATTGTGGGATTCGATATCGAAGGAGTGACGAAAAAGAACTACCAGGATTTGTGCAAACGAAAGCCACTGCTAATAGGATCATTGGGTGCCATCGTCCGTCATAACATCGAGCATGAGCGTCCGGTGCTTATGCAACTGAGCACGTTTACCGGTGGAACTCTGCTAATTCGTATTTGCCGGTTCGCCACACTGCCCGATGAGCTGCTCCTCTTTCTTGGTGACGCCAAAGTTTTGAAGGTACGAATGAATGAATTTTTTTGCTTTAATTGGTTGTTTTGTGCTTATTCTTTGTGGGTTTGTCGGCACATGCACGAATTGGGAGAGATAGGCTCGCTTTCATATTACTTCTATTAATTTCAGTTCTACTTAACTCAGTGTTAGAATATATTTGCTAGGGGGACCAACAGTTCATTGATGCACAGGTAAGCTTGCGCTTAAACATACATGTATCTGCGATTCTGCAGTTAGTTAATAGTGAATAATTGTTTCACAATCTTGGTGACATACGACTTCAAGTTTAACGCTTCTCCATGTCTATGGCCAACCTTTTTATTGCTTCATACTGTAAAGTGACCGACTTTTTGCTTCATAGTGCCTCGCACAGACTTCAACTGATTAAGTAGCAGCAAGTGCTATGCCGTTCTTTCTACTAAGCGTACAAACTCAACTTGTGCAGTCAAATGCACTGCCGTCATTAAACTACAGTACGCCGAATAGCAGTTATAAGTATGAAAAACGATAATAAAGCGATAAGGGAAAGACAAGAATAAAAATAATCCCACGTCAATAAGGAAACTTGACTGCCTATTTCCTGATTACCGCTAAGCAACCCTGCCATGCGTAATCAAAATGCCCAGGATGTCCCCCGCAGCTTTAGGTGACCAAAGTTCCCTTTAATACGGCTAGAGTACGCGCGATATAAAGCTTACGCCACGCTGTTCCAGATAGTGGCCGGAACTTACACCCCGCCGACCATCGCTTCCTGATTAGTCTTAAATGTCACAGGTGATTATTGCAATGCACTCATCGATTGTACTTTTATTTATGGTTTATCTGTTCTTTTCATCTTATTATCATATCTGATATGCTTCTCGTTCGACTGTTTACGTTTTAATTAATGCATTGCATGTTCTTGCAATTTAATATGACCGCTCGCAATTTGACAAAGGACGGGGATGTTAAAATAACTCGCTGCACTTGGCGCTGATCAAGGAAAGCTTACAGTAGGCGGGGTGTACGTTGTGGGTACTGTTCCAGACACACAGATGTCATTTTAGGTGGCGGCGGATATCTTTGGAACGGTGACTTCGTTGCTGTGGGATGTGGACCCGCTGGAAGTGTTCGACGAGCGATTGACACCGACGATTGAAAAGGCCTTGCGCAAATTTGTGCTCTTGCGCTTCGACGAGAGTGCAGACGCACTCATCGGCGGCAGCACCTGGCGGCGAACGCGCATGTCCAGCGTAGCCGAAGTAGACGATGAGACGCAGTTCCCCTACAGAAAGGACATTCTCAAACGCAAAGAACTCGTGTGTCTTCTCTTTTTCTCCTACTCTTT
>NIUQ01001693.1:0-27878 GCA_002796945.1 Plectus sambesii
TATTGTTCGCTTCTTCGTTCGGATGTTCGACGACAGTCTTTGCATCATGTTATCCGCGCTCTTTTAAATTATTTTGAACGCGGCTGTTGGCGCGCGCGCGCTCTCTCTTTCTCTATCTTGCTTGCTTGCTGTACTTTTGTCTCTTTGAAGAAGCTCCTTTTTGCTTGCGAATGATCAAGTTCCCGTTGACTCGGCGGTCTGTTGATCTACTTACAGAATCTTTATAAATCTGTTTCATTCTTCGAAGTTCGTTATTCAATGTATCCCGAAGTTGTGTTCTGCTATACGCATCTCGCATGTGTGCGTGCGTACGTATACAAAACAGTACCCAGTGAAATTGTCCTCTTTCCATGGTTGATCGCATGGCACAGCGTTAGAGCTTTGCCACTCGTGGTTAGTTGACGGCGTTCTCTTTGCGATGATCACTTTGCGTTGTTCTTGTGGTCTTTGCATTGTTTCCACGCTGTTATTAGAATTGTATATTCTCTTATCATTACGTGCGAGACGTCCTTCTTCCTATCCTTATCACCGAATACGCGTCTGCTCCCATTTTCATTCTTTCACTTTTCTCAGAACACTGCAGTCATTTATGCTTGCAAATAAGTGCGGCTGTTCAATGGATGTCGTCAATAAACGTGAAAGTTTTATCACCGAGCTTGCAAAGTGCTTTACCGTATCCTCGCTTGCATTTAGAATGTACCAACCGCAGTGCCCAGTGCAAAGACTTTGGGACACTGTGCGCCTGGGTCAAGAAAATCTGTCCAAAAACGTGCGGCCTTTGCTGAATCACTGCGTACCACTACGTACCACTACATACCGATGCATATTAATCTCCGTTCTCATCGCATTTCGACAACCAACGACAACAAAACTGATCCACTTTGATCTTCGTTCACATCGCATTTCGACTACAGATCAGAACGCATCGATCATACCTTTGCATTTGCTTGCATTTCATTGCTACGCGACGACGCTCAGCAACCAGTTTCAGTCAGATTAATCGAGTACCTTATCGGGTGATTTCGCTTTCATCGGATGTTGGCAACGGGTGACATTCCAATAAACCATATTTGGTGTTCTTAATTGACGCTCCCCGAACAAATCGAGTCATAAATATATACTGCCGCTCGAAAGTACTGGGAAGAGACGTTGCGGACTGTCCGTTTCCATCCATCGCGAACAAAAGATACGCGATCGACAGTAGACGAATATCCCGCAATGGGGATGCAAATGGATTATCTATTGCCGCCGTGTATCGCCCGGTTCACCTGTCATTTGTTCGCGAATGCCAATCGACTGCCCGCGCGCATCCACCATATCATTCTGCAGTACTTTTGGGCGGTACTATACCATCTGCTTAGGCGCAGGACAAACTTCAAAACTGTCGAATTTTTTACTTTGAAAGCACAAGAATTAAACATTCTTAACAATCAAATGGTAAGCCCCGATAACATTTGAGAAATATATGTTCCGTGCTGTACCAAAGCTTGCACTACGATAGCTAAATATTGCACAAGCTTGCGAGTGTGCAGAGTACAGTAGCAAACAGAGTGTTTATAGTGAAGCGAAGAAAGCTGCGCGATGCACCGCTTGTCGTACAGGAACTCATCGAAGAAACTGTCTTCGAGTTGGAACAGCAATCGACTTGCGTTGACAAGTCTCGTAGATGCCGACAGTTCAAAGCGGCCGGTGGTTGCGACAGAGCACTCCATCGAGGACACAATCAGCGCCTTCAGCAACGCGCTCGAACCACATGCCAAAGGACTTGCGGGCTTTGCTAGGTGATTCGAATAAGCGGCAATAATCGAGTTGTTATGCGATGACACAAGTGCCATTAAGCGCAGATTTTTTGCAGTTCACTGCAGTTTTGATTTGTATTATTCGGTCGTTTCTCACTTAATGTTTATTTGAAATAATACGTTATTGCATAGTAGCAACTGGCAGAATATAGGTTCATTGAATACGAATGACCTCAAGATTTCACGCAGAAATCTTGATAACAAAGCATTAACAGCCATAAATACACGCGCATAACACTGTGGACTCATCGCATACTTTGTATAATGGAAAACCATACTTTACATTTTGCCCCATCCCTATATCCATTAATTTAATCACAAGTCAAGCATCAATATAGGCTTTACTGTCCAACTATAATAGTGAAAAATTCCTTCACTAAATCTTTGTCATTCGGCGTGTTCTGCTTTCTAGTATCATTAGGCGGGATTCGCGCATCAGGTGCAGTGGACGTGATAGGGTAACACAACTACCAAGAATTAGTGAAATCTGACTTGGGAAATAAGTGTACCATAGTGCACATACACAGCATAAATCTTGATTAGTGCATCTGCTGATATCGATTGGTGAACATTTATTTGCCTAATGTTCTAGATGAGAGAATAGGTGAAGGTCATAAATGAACTTTTCGTGGTGTTTATGTCTGCTTTGCGGATGATTTACTCTCAGGCTTAGTTTATCCAGAATCTGTTTTAGCATTTGAGTAAAACTAAGCTTGGGTTTATGCTAATGCATTTGCTGTGCACTATCGGAGCACAATTTCGTTATTTTTTAACATGGTAAAGTCGACTTTAAGAGGCGGATTTTGCTTTTTCTTCAGAGACTGGATCTCAAATGACAGAGACCAAGCAATGTTGGAGGCGACCGGGATGAATGCCACATTTTAGGAACCATCCAATTTTCAGGAGATTTCGCAGCATTTTCATGAACTACTTATTTTCTCCATCCAGTATTTGAAACTCTCCTATAGTTGGGTCCCTAGGCCCTTTTCAATAGTTTGGTACCGAAAATGGAAAATTACAAGAGGAAAACCCCATTCTCTCGTTAAAGGTCAAAAGGTCAAGTGATCCCTCGCACCCATCACTCCTGTTACTGCTCTATCGCATGTTATGAGCGTTTGATCATTTCGCAGAGAACGGGTTGCACAGCAATTTGAGTGGAAAATATACAATCTACTGACAGATTCGTTGTATTTCCACCTAAAACTGTATCTCGAAATGCATTAGTTTACTGCTTTCCACTGCCTGTTGAGAGCTAGGATAACAATAACTACAGTTACCTCCCATAAATCACTTCAATGACAGTGACGTAAATCACAATACGTAATCAAGTCTCGCAATTACTGCGGAAAACCAAATAAAAATACAGAAAAGTACAAATTTTGAGAAATATTTCTGCATACAAAGAATCACCCTTAAATATGCCCAACGATACGCAACGTGTAGTCAAATATCAGTATATCGAAGCTTCATCGACCTCTTCATCAAATTTTTGCACGGGTTCAACTTTTGCCCACTTTTTTGTCACACAAATATCATACAGGCGTACAAAAAGCGTGCCAAAGAACTCGATAAACATGAAAACGTTCAGTCCGAGAAATATGGTAAGCGCGCCACCAATCTCTCCAATAAATTCTTCTATCGTATACATTAACTGTTCTTCTATGAATTGATATTTGAATGATCCGATTCTTAGATTAACTTCTACAGAATTCATACTTTCCACAGTCGAATTCGATGTACTAATACTGCTCCTAGTACTGAATCTTATTCTCTCGCACGGCTCAAGGCAGCCATCAAGACATGCGAATGCATCACTTTGCGAATTAAAATTGCATTGCTTGTAGTCAGCGAGAGTACAACACTGGGTATTTCCGTAGTACGATGTCGTCACAGTTATTGTGCGCGGTAAACATTTACAGATATTTTGAATTGTTGTAACAATGCAAGAGCTTCGACACTGAGCGAGTGAGAGAAAATTCGAGCAGCGCAATTCCCCGCCAGCCAAAGGATAGGCTTTAATAATAGTGTCAATCTCAAGCGCTATGGTCGTGTTTCCACCAAAATTGCCCGACAATGTCGCATCAAGAATAGTCGCTCCTTTTTTATTCGTGTTCCTGCCGTTCAAATCGATAGTAATAGGTGCCAATTGAGCTAAATACTCGCCATATTCGCTCATTAGCGTTCCTTTTGCAGTAATTTTCAAAGAGTTTGAAAAAGAATTAAATGTTAGCGTCCTCATCGATGGCTTATAACAAATTTTTGATTCTTCAACAGATACTGTATGAACTGGAATATTTTGGCTTCCAATACCTTCATTAGAGGTACTTGCAGAGTACACTATTTTCAGATCAAACATTTTTGTTAGTTCCCTTCCAAATTTTTCTCTCAGTTGTTCAAAAGTTATGCCTAATGCATTTATCATGTCATCTACAACGTCGCAGAGTGCACAAGGATCCATATTTTTTGGAGATTCACTGATAGAAAACCATTCATATTTTCCGTATTGGACTATATAAGAGTGCATATAGTTGATAAGTGTAGGTTCCCATTCAATTTCAATTAAACCCATCTTTGTTTTGTCTGATAAGTAGCGTTGAATATAATTCGTGGAAGTAATATTGCTTCGTCCATGATCAGAATCGATTTTCAAAGGGAAAAAGGGCAAGCAGATTGTTGGTGGAGGGAGTGAAATGGATTTGTTGTTCATTGGTACGAATTTCACTTTAGCATCGCTGTTGCGCACATAGTCAATGACTACAGATTTGCACAGCAAGAAAGTTAATGCACCTCCTAATGTGTAACAAAATAACCAGTAGGCATTTTTAAACATGTTTTTAATTAACGCAGATTTATTTTGTTTTAAGATATCTGAAAGATCTGCATTCAAAATACTTGCTATAAGACGCGCAAATTTAGCGTTAAGCGCTGTTTTTAGTGTTGTATTTTTAATTGGCTTAAAAAAGAATGCTTTTTTGTGAAGTAATTTTTCTAAGAGGTAACATATTAAGAAAAATGGAGGCGTGAAAACGAGCCATGCGATGAACCGAAAGTTGAGGCCAAGTAAGATACCCAGAGTGCCACCGAAGGCAACGGCGAAATCTACAAAAGTCATTGCCATTTCTTCTTTAACTGTCAGATGCACAAAGTCTTCAACGCTAATTCGTACACGTGAAATTGTCATGCTTCTTTCTTCACCATTAATTTCATTTTCTATAATGTCCATCTTGACCTTTTCGCAAGGCAAGCGCGATGTGTCGCTCGTCCGCTTGTTATAAAACCAACTGCTTTCATTAAATACTAGGCATCTTTGATATTCTTGCCACGTACACATTCTACTTGTTGTAGGTAGCAGCTCTGGCCAGCTGGTTGGTGAGCAGTTGCATAATTCCTCAATGTACTGGATACGATATTGCATTTCCAATTCTTCCTCACTCTTGACGTTGGCGCATTTTTGTGAATCTGGCTTCAAGGCCATTTTGTAATTGATTCGCAAGGACAAGCTTTTGGATTCGCCGAAAGCCATTTTGAAAGTAGACCCGACCTTGGTTTGTTCTCTATTGCCTTCGTCTAACAGCGTGGTCGAACCACCGAGAGAAGAGAACGCTGCATCAAATGTAAAAATGATTGGATCGTAATGTTCTTCTTTGTATAACATATCGTTGCTTTCTATAGCAATCTCGGTGTAATCTTTTTCGCTTGTATATACGAAATTTTCAAGAGGAATGTGCATGCAGTAGGAATAAAAATTGAAAGCTGCGGCTCTTAAGTTGGTAATTATAGTGTTTTTGTTCAAATTAAAAACACGAAACGTTAGCTGAGCGTCACTATTGAGTTGATGAAGAGTTTTTTGGCGCAATTCTTCAACTGTGATGTTGAACTTCGTAAGCGCTGGTATGAGAACATTTTCGATAGCATTTGCGCAAGCCAGATCATGTGCCGCCTTAATTTCTTCTAAACTTTCATAAGTCTTTATTTTTTGAATTATGAAAAATATTGTACTATATGAATAGTAATAATTTGTAAATGTACACATATCAACCACCCTCCGCGTTATATGTTATAAATTATTACAAGATGAGATGATGACCTATTTTGTTATTCAGTATGACCGATATTTTCTTAACTTACTATTACTTGCAACTAAACTTCCATTTCTGAAATTTATCTGAGATGCTGCTTTGATCTCAGATGGGAACTACGTGTTAATTACATATTTGAAACAAAAACTGCGGGCAAAATGAAGTCATATTTCTAACGCAAGGAAACTGATTTATTTATGGTAAAATGTTGCAGCAAATCAAAAACAACTGTAAGTAATAAAAATAATTGAAGTATTTTGCTTAACTATTTTTTAAATTGTTCTATCAAAAAACTGCTGCTGAAAATTTTAAGATTAATTAATTGACTGTAATCGAAAACAATTGTATAAAGAATAATAATTTACGTGGTAGCGTTATCTGATATTAAACTCGTCAAGCTTTTTCTCGAGCTTTACAAACCAGTTCAATGAGCGCACCTTCACAATGCTTGTTGAGGATATCAAAACAATGTTCCCCAAACCAATATGAAGAAGTTGTAGTATGTGAAGAACAATCTTTCGAATAATTGCCACAGTATTTATCACCCCAACCACCATGCAGAATTAAACCTTCGGAAAGATGTTTTTGCCATTCATTGATTGGATACTTATATTTATCGGATGATCCGTAATCTTCGTTGTGATATTCATAATAGTATAAGACGCTCAAGTACTTGTAAATGACATAGGTCATCCTAGGCGGCCAGCTTGAACCATCGCCGCTATATTGAAGAATGCTCTCCTTACCGATGCTTTTTTGGTTGAGATAGTCACTTAATGCGTCCGTGAAGATCGTTGACGGCGCAAAACTGGGATTAATATTATAATAGAGTATGTTGTGTCTGAGGCAAAGGGTAGCAGGAGGCAATGAGATCGATTTGTTGAAAGATACTTGAATAATTGTTGTCATCTCACCGCTTGCGTACTGCTCACACAACTGGAAACAAAATTTTGCAGTGAGCATGCCACCGACTAGATAAATTGCCACCCAAAGGGTCTTCTCAATCGACCACATGATAAGATACACCCGCGTGAACCGTGGTGGAACTTCAATGTTTAATGCGGTAAATAGTTTTTTGATAACTGATTTGTTGATGCTAAATTGCTCGTCTTCGCTTGTTGCCGTTTCCAAGTTAGCCAACGAAAAAACTTTGAGGAAAATCTTCGCCACTAGAGTGAAAATGAATTGAATCAGGACAATGAAATTAATGCCAAGCCAAATTCCTAAAGCTCCACCAATTGCGGAAATGAGATTCGTAAACGTCCACTTAAAATACTCTTCGTAAATCAAATACTCATATTTGTTGAGGATTATTGTGAATTCGGCGGCGTATGGAAAGTCACCCTTGGTTACATATGGTTTGCTTATTTTGAAATTTGTTTGTTCACAACTAACGGGACAGTTCTTTCGGCATTCCTCATCTTCATTACCGGAGTATTTAAGGCATTTTTCGTAATGCGCAAATGTGCATTTATTTTCGTCGCTTTCTCCAGTCGAAAAAGTAACAGGCGTACAGCCGCACATTGCTTTAATGCGGACAGTCCTACAATTTTCCTCACATTCTTGATGGGTCTGGTGCGAACAGCGCATTAGGCCGTCTGACATTCCGGGTAGTGCACGATAAACATCCTGCAAGCAATATCGTATCGTATAGAACAGTTCCATCTGTGAATTGTTTAGGAACGAGTAAAAGTATACATTTTTCCTATTCTCTCTCATTTGTTATATAAAAGCTAGTTAGATACGTCGGTCGGCCATCGATCCTATTTGAAAGATAAGAAAAAGCTCTGAAGCTTCTGTTTGGAAAAGTGACTTTTTCTGCCATTCAGAGCTTAACGGAAAAAGAGCAGTTACTGACCCAAAATACTACTGTCCTAAGGCAATTTCTTGGAGCTAATTTACTCATGAGCAAACTTAAAATAAGAAGCGACAATTTTTTGTCGCTATAAATGAGTAAAAGAAGGCTTGATTCACCGCCTTACACTGTGACGTCTTTTATAGTAACTGAAGGTTCATGATCAACATATTTGTCTCGAAGTAGAAGCTCCGTGCGGCATTATTTGGAAGCTCTCAATTAAAATACCCCGATCGACATTTTCTTTTAACTCTAACTTCGGTTTTTTTAATAAAATTATAATTTCAGGATTTTCCGGTAAAAACTTCATAGTGATTGCCAACATCCTTACCTCATGGTCGATATATATTTGAGTTTGTTCACCAGGTATCATTTCAACGATACTACTCTCATGTGCAGCTGCAGCAAAATTTGGTGGCGTCGCATCTCCATTGAAGTTGAATATTATTTTCCTACCACTCATTTTGATGGCTTTAAAGTGATCGTTGATTGTTACTGCAATGCTGTTTAAATAATCGTCATTAGCTTGAAGAATGATACTATGCATTTTGAAGCAAATCTGATTTTGATCCAGATAAGATATTGTGTCGAAGAAATTGCATTGACCGTCGTCGGAGTTCTGCTGCTGTATGCAAAATAAAACTTGCTCATCTACGTCTCCCCAAGGTTCAGTAGTGCCAGTTTTGAAGTATTCAAGAAACATATTTTTTAGTTCATCAATCGTAATGTTCATGTGTTGTATTCGTGGCACTAAAATATTCAACAGAGCATTTTCTTGATCCAATTCCGCTTGCCAGCTGAATCTTGTGAACGGATTCTCCATTCTTTCGCGCAAATATTCCGCCTCATGCATGATCGTAAGATATTTATGAAGAATGAAGAGCGCTCCATTGGGCACTTCTGTGGAATTATGCCTTTTCCATTCCTTGTAGTAGTTCTCTGTATCAAATGTACCGTGTTCGATGGCCTTCGAAAAGAAATCTTCTATCGAATCAGAATACGGTGTTGCGCTTGATGATGGTGTTAGCGGGAACATCAGCGTCGCATTGAAGGGCACGCAGACGGTTATATTAGGCAGCGGTACCATTTTAGCCATAGTGGCTGTCACGCGCGTCAGAATGGGAGCGCTTGAATACTCGTTCAGCAAACTAAGACACGAATTTATGGTCAGATAGCTGCCGAGAAGATAAACTACAAACCAGAAAGTATTCTTCAACAACCATGCTGATACTGATTTCAATGAGCGATTCGGAGGACCAACCTTTAAGTTGGTCATTGTCTTTAGTACATGATTTACCACAAGCTTTGGCTGAATTGAAGAGATGTAATGGCGGAGTTTCTCTGTCGGTTCCATGGCGATATCCGTTTGGCGCATACGGTGTTAGCGATCGGAAGATCTTTAGAAAATGAAATGTAAGCATTACTCGCATCGGCGGCAGGCTTCATACATCGTCAAGAAGTGATCAAAAATTATAGGGAAGAATACGATCAAGCTATCATGCATGTTATAAGAGGGATCGTCATCGGACGTCATCCAAGATTTCATAATATTCAATTTTAGGGGGAGCATTTAATAATGCTTAATGCTCTATAAAGCGAAAGGTTACGAATCTGGTTTCGTAAATCACTGCCTCAGACGCATAACTAGAGGGGGTAAACGCGCGAGGACATTGCCACCGGTTCCTGGATCATGGTGAAATTCACTTAAAACGGTAAATGGAGAACCGACAAGATTTTGACCGAGTTATGAGAACTTCATTATATGGAACGATTCATTCTGAGACCTATCGATCTTGACCGTTGTAAGCCAAACTGTTAAAAGCGAACTTCACTATATTCTCAAGATTTATCGAAGTCAAAAATCTAACAAAAATGCACTAAAATCTAATGACACTTTTTTGCGCTCCACTGTATAATTCTGCTCTTCTGACGAAACGTTAGCTACGGGATTCTCGGCAGCAGAATTTATGCATCGTTGAAGAGCGAATAACAAACGAAGCGGTGAAGTCATGCGATATTGAATAGTATTACAGGATCTGCGAGGATCGTTTTAGACTACTTAAAATCTAACTGTTGGAGAGTTTCAAATCATTTTCCCGTCTTAATAACACTTCAGCAAAGACAGTGTTCATCTGAAGCTCGGCGTATGCAAATGCTTCCGCTCAAGTTAACAACAACAGAGAATTGACTTGAGCAACGAAGCAAAATTGATTCAAGAAGCGCTAACATGAAGATCTCACGTAACTAGATAGACAAAATGATCGGCTCTTCAAATGTCACCTGCATATTAATATTCTAGCACGTTCCATCGTTTCTGTCACAAATTCGAGGGGTGTTTTCAAAGTTTCAAATCCTTAGAGATCCAATGGTTTTTTTCGATTGACCCATTTCATGATGCAAAATAAAACAACAACAATTACCAATGGATACATTCCAAGAAGCGAAGCGAGAGACAAGAAGCAGTAATAGTCTGGCTGAAGCATACTAAATGCCAGGAAAAGGGGTTATCAAATTGACGAAGACTAACCGAGACACTGATAAATGGATATTGCGAGCATTATAGACCAGTCGCTAGGTTTAAGGACATCCATGATAAAATGACAGCTAGCCTTTGGTACCGAGAGACAACCAGTAAAACTGCGCAACGCAACAATGATCGGTAAAACAGCGCAAGTTGTAGTCGGACCTCTGAGATTGTGTCACTTTACACCAATGGATAATCCTAAGGCCAAAACGGGTCCTTTCTGCCCGCCAACACCAGATTAGCAGCTACTTATTATGAAAAAGTTTCTACAATTACTTTTAGTCACATTTCAGTTACAAAAAGAACACTTGAGTATAGTCTGCTGTTATAAGACAGAGTAAATCGCAACCTCTTAGGTGACGCAGAAATCGAAGTTAATTTTTAACGCTTCATGCAATGTACCCGTTAATGAACATGTACATTAGGACATCATCGCAGTAAAATCACCATTTTCACGATCAAGGCAAAGGTCTTGAAAGGTGACTGGGTACTTCAATGAGTGGTCGGCGTCTGTCACGGGATCGACTTGACAAATGTAGCTTGAAAATAAAACTTGCGCTAATTTTCAGAAAGTTTGTCGAACCAACCAAACGTTTTATTTTTAATTAATAAAACAAACGATTCTCGAGTCACCATAGTCATGTTTGGCGCATGGCGAAAGAGCCAATCAGTCAAATCGAACACAGATTCTGGTAATCGGTTTGAACTGAGCACCGATTTCGTCTCATCTCGCACAGATGGAGCAACCTTACCTGCTGAGTATTTCCCCCCATCAAGATGCTCACTCACAGACAGCTCAAAGAAGCGTTGAGCCATCTAGAGGACTTGCTTGATGATGAGGGGAAGATGTTGATCAACAGTAGGGTCACTGGCGAGGAGCGAAGCGAGCGACGGGTCAACACCAAAACGAAGAGCGGCGTTGTTAAAACTTGGCGACGCGCCCCGGATATACTCCGAGGGGTCTGCAATACAGGCGCCCAGCCAGGCCATTAGAATGGGAAACTGACCGCCGAAGTCGATGATGTGCAGGTCGGACTCGCACAGCCGCCACAGCGGCCCCGTCACATGCTTATCGAGTATGCCCAGCATTTTCAGCTGGGCACACATGAAAGGGTCGCAAAGGCGCTGCGCTATGAGAGTGAGTGACAAATTATCTGAGGCATACTCTGTACAAAATTTAATAAGTAATTTTTGCAAATGAAAAGTGCGCGCAGCTAAAACGAATACAATATTAAAACGATGACCAAGGAAAGCAGGCAGAGGAGGGGCGTTATTTACACATTCAATGGACAAAAAATCAATCCACTTTAGGAAAACACCCCATTTAGCAGCCGAGCGAGATGAGAAGTACTTAGCCACATCGCGCAATAACAAAATGACTGAGCACGACTCAGTCTCGACTCGGCTGCCAAAGTGGGTGCTTTCCAAAAGTGCCATGCATTCGATAACTTTCTCTGCAAATTTTGCAAGTAGATGTAAATTGCAAAAAAACACATTCACTTGGCACAGTTGCTCATATTCAAACAAAGTCAATTCATTCAAATCTTCACGGGCACGAGGCAAACAATCATTCCGATATGCTTCAAATAGCTGATTAAACTTAATCTGCATTGAGGCTCGATCAGACATCAGGTTCTTCAGCGCTGCTACAATTCGAGGTAAAACGCCCTCGCCCGGCCGAGCACCATCAGTGTCCGACAATGTAGACTTTAAACAATTAAACTGCGACAGTGCGGCCTTATCAATAGTCTCTCGCAAGCCAAGCACAAAAACCTCTTCATCATCGTTTGTTGCGAATACGCTAACAACTTTGTGGGACCTTCAGTCGTCTCATCGCTGTACAAAGTCGCAGCAGCTACCAGCAATTCAAGCAAATTTTGGCGCAAAATTTCCAAAGAATGTTTTTTGCCTTTAGCCGACAAAGAAAACAAGGTCCTATCACCCGGTTGCTTCAGGACAATCCGATGGAAGCGCAATTGAGCATTGAGCGCTTTAAATTTTTCACTGTCAGACAATGGAGTAAGCCCTAAATCCAACTCAATCTCATTGGTCCAAAGACCATAGACGGCCATCTGTGTAGTTAGAGTGGAGAGCGTCCTGACGGCCTGCATCTGACGGCGAGTAGTGTCTTCCTTCGCCTCCAGCAACTTGCTTTTCCTTTCCTCAATGAGCGCCGATTTTCGCTGTAAATATAGAGATCGTAAAGCTGGTGCGCGCTCTTTAGCAGCAGTGAGTTGAGCCAATCGATCGGATTCTGACAATTTGTCAAGCCACTGGAAAGTTTTGTTCTTAATTACCATAACCAGTGTCTCCCTAGTCAACATCGTCATATTTGGAGCATATGTAAATAACCAGTGAGACCGAAAACCGATTCTGGTAAGCGGTTGCTTTTCAAAACAGACACTGTCTCATTCCTCAAAATGTCACTGGCAACTCCTTCCGAGAACTTTCCATCATCAATAAATTCGCTGATATTCAATTCAAAATAGCGCTTAGCTGACTGCAGAACATGCTGGACAATAAGAGGCAAGTGATCATCCATGCCAATATCAGAATCGGCAGTTAGTGCAGCAAAACACTCATCTGAACTTTGTCGGTTGGCGGAATCGGAGAAGTGGGGTGGGATGCCATGGAGAAAGTCCGAAGGGTCTGAAATGTTTGCGCCCAACCAGGCAATTAACTCGTGAAACTGACCACTCAGATCTAGAATGTGCATGTCTGATTCACATAAACGCCAAATAGGCCCCGTGATGAGCTAGTCAATAATACCGAGTGACTTCAGTTGAGCACAGACGAATGGGTTGCGCAGTCGGGTGGCGATGGTCTTCAGGACGACGTTATCAGAGGCATAGAGGTCACAGAACTTTATCAGCAGCTTTCGAGCCTGGAAAATACGGGCAGAACATAATATTAAAGCTATGGCCCAAAAATGACGGAAATGGGAGAACAATCACCACCTGCTCAATTGACAAGAAAACAACCCATTTTGGGAACACACCCCTACTTGGCAGCGAATCGCAAAGAGAGATACTTGGCCATATCGCGTGCGTGAAATTACTGAGCAAGACTCAGTCTCAACCTGTTTGCCAAAGTGGGCTGTCTCCAACAAAGCCATGCATTCAATGATTTTTCACCCAGGTTAGCCAAAAGATGGAGATTGCAAAAGAAAGTGTTAACCTGACACAGCTGTTCACGCTCAGTCACAGACAAATCAGGCCAGTCCTTTCGTGCCAATGGCAAGCACTTAGCCCGGTAGAGTTCAAACAGGGTGTTGAATTTGACTTAAGTTGCAGCACGATCCGACATAACATTCTTCAGACTGGCAAGGATTCGCGCTAAAATGTTCCTCTCTGGTTCGGCACCATCAATATCTGAAAGTACTGATTTTAAACAATTCAACTGGGTATTTGACGCCTTGTCTACAGTTTCTTTCGACAGTTTCTTAGATTTAGGTAAGAGTGTCTCTTGTCGCCACCCCCTGTGGTGAAAAAACACGCGTCCACTGTTTCCTTTTCACCAGTACACCGTCGCCTCCTCACTTCCGACTATTTGGGCGACTTCGATCAGATTGAGATCCCTTTAGACTTGTTTAATACCGCGCACTCCTTCCATTGCGTCCATCGTCAAGAATATTGTCCAACTCATTGCTCGATAGGCTCACTGAATCCTTGATGAACCAACAACTAACTGAATGAATTACCTAACCCTACCTAAATGCGAGTATGACGCCGAAACGCGATGACGTGGGGGCCCGCCCCCACCCCCGGCCTAAGCCTAAGCCTGAACCTAAGCGTAAGCGTAAAAGGAAACCCTCACCAATTACTAACTCATTCATAAATATTCCTCTTTCCAAAATATTCGTCTGCTTCCGCATTTCTTAAAAAACGTCTGCACGCGCACATTTCGCGCACACAATTTTTGGCGCGCGCACATTCTCACACTTTCGCGCATATTTCTTCACACGTGGCCACTTCACACGTCGCATAGCAGTGGCCACTGTGGCCACAGGGGGGGGGGGGGGGGGCGACAAGAAACACTCTTACCCGCTCAAGCAGCTTGGCATTCAACAGATAGCGCTCCCTGACCTCTCGCAATACAGCTATTCGACTCTTAAAAGAGGCAATTGACTCAGCTCGCTCAGACAACTCAGCGGCCTGTTTTGGGCAATTGACGCACTTACTACGAACCATGGCCAACCTACTACGATTGAGATTTATAATCTCTACGCGAAAACGCACAATCGTGAGTTTCGCCCGGTTCACCTACCGCCGAGAATTCTGCAGGCTGCGCTTTTTCTCATCTAGTGATGCATGCAGACTTCTGACTAACCGATTCGTCCTCTCAGCGCCAACGCGGGCTGCTCTCCAAGCCTGCCTATCACTTGCAGCATTAGATGCGTGATTGGACACCTCAAACGCCGCATTAGAGGTCGCATTTGCAGCAGCAAGCATCATTCTAGCAACAGGCAAACGGCTAACTGTTAGAGAAGGCAAAGCAAACTTAGCCTGCAGCAAGAGGTTGCGTTCGACCATCTTCTTCTTTTTTCGTAGAACTTCTAAATCCGCATAGAGTTTTTTGATGCACTTGAAGAAACTGCCGCGATTAATCCAGTCAGGCCCCTCGTCAGGCGGTCCAACCAGGCGAAACATTCACATTTGCAGAATGTCAACTTTGTCAGCAGCCAACTTCAAAAGAGCCAACGAAACATCACTACAAAACGAACCATTCAAAAGAGGATCATGGTTGTCATCACGTTATCTTTGAATGTCGATGCCGGCAGCTCTAAAAATTACTTCATTCTTCTGTGACATCATTGAAATCGTGAGTTACAGAGAGAGCAGCATGAGGGTCAGAGCGGACAAGAGAAATTGCATGAGAGAGAGAGAGAGAGAGAGACAAAACATGCACAACACATTTTAGGCTACACTGCATACAGTAACCAAATATATTTTACATGTATTCGTGCTAAGAGTCGAAGGGATTTAAACTTCTTGACAGATTTCTGTGTTCAGCTTCAAAACCGCGCCCTAAACAACGTTTAAATGGATCAAATTAAAACTCAACTCTTCTTTAACCTAGATTCGTTCGACGCAAAAGCTTATTTGCTTTCAGTTTCTTAAATTCTACTTAGAACACTCGCAACCCCCACAAGTGTGCAATTATCAATACTGCAACAACAAAAAATCCGCACTTTAAATTTAAGAAGAACGAATATAGATGGAATTAGGGTAAAAAATTGGCGAAAAATTAACCCCAACGTCGAAAATATTACCAGTAAAGTCTTAACTGCATTTAAATTGAATTAATTAGTGATGGTCGACAATTGCAGAAAGTTGCGTTTCAGCGTTGCTGTTTTTCTCAGCAGCGAAGCTACCGTATTATTTGAGCCGCGTCCCGCTGATATTTTCCCGCCCCTAAATTGGAGGTCGATTACTTTTCATTGGAGCAATTTTTACGGTACGATGACGATTCGTCATCTACCTTGCTGATTTATCCCAATTTAACTTACTGTACCGTAATATTTTACCTTTAGCCTAAACTTAGCCTAAAACCTAAACGTTTTGGCGCTTTATTTCCTTCTAACACTTTTGAACAATTTAGGGCGATCAATCATTGGATTCGGTTTTAACAACCTCGGCTTAATTAGTTAGAAGAGCCTGTTACTCGAATCGAAATGAACGAGCCAGAGAACACGCCGCCAAAGAAAGTAAAAGCGAATGGTTTCTGGAGTTTCGTCACATCCGTGCGCGCACAGTTGGAGCTGTACAACCCCGCGCAAGTCCCCTCTGCTATAACTCATGCTCAAAATATCTGGAAGGTAAGCCTTTAGGCCTTTTTGTTGTTGAATACATAGAATGGTTTCAGTTCAAAACGTACACAAAGGGTACGATTATCGATTGTTTGGGGACGTTATCAAATATTCGATAATCGTTTCATTTGCATGCGTATCGAAACTGAAAGCGTGAAATCTGTTGGGACTTTCTTGGTCATTTTTGCCTGTTTTTTTAGATAAAATTTATTGCTGTATCCTTGTGTTCGGTGGATAACCATTTTGTTTAAGCTATAGTTGGCAGCTGATGTGTTGGTTAGACCTTTGCGTTGATCAACTTTGCTTTGTAAAGGCCACCAATACGTTTCACTCGTGATATTCATTCTGTTTCCACGGACTGAAAATGGAGATCAGTGGCCGTATTCTCCCTCTTCGTCACGGTTAAACATACTTATACCTGCGGTCATTTTACTCGTGTTACTAATGATATCAAATCATCGCGATTCATCTTGAATGACATTGCCACGTTTTCATGCTCGACTAAAGCTCTAGATATCTAATCGCAGATGTCGGAAAAGCGTTGCTTGAGTCCCATTATCAACAATCAAAGTTGGGTCAAAGTGAGGGTTTCCCTACAGTTTATGATGTCAATAGAGCGTGATATTAGGGCCCTCTAGCTCTAATAGTCTACTAGAAGCACTTATATGGGACTGTTAGAGCCCCACAACTTCAATTACAGCTCTGGTTCACCCCACCCTGCTAAGATTATGATTTGAATGGCGCATTTCAGCTTAAGTTTGACCGACCGACCGCAGGTATAAGTATGCAACACGCTTCGTCACTGCGAGGCGAGCCATGCAAAACATATAAATCGATTACGTCACGGGTTTATGTTTTGTATTGTTCGCCTCGCCAGTGGCGAAGAGGGAGAATACGGCCACAGATCTTTTGATAGGGAAACTACAATCACCTCTAGTCGTGGACATGTACCGTAGATTTTTATTGGCTAAATAGTATAGAGAATGATTTGATTCGCCCTTGGCTTGTCATGCGTAGTTTAAAGTAGTTTGCGATACGTTTTCACATCTGGATGTGACCATAGTTGCTGTTTAAGCTGAATGGAATGCGTACGTTATGATTCTCGCAAAAGCGATAATGCATACTCAGTTCGCATTGATTGCGCTACATTGAAGAGAATCTGATGGATATTTAATTTGAATTCTCATAAAGATGAGTATTGCAGTTGCTGTCGGATGATGACAAGCAGGAATGGGAAGAGTTCGCACGCGAGATGGACGTGCGCCAGCGCCTTTGTCCCGAATACGTCGTCGATATTGTCGCCGCTGTCCGAAAGCAGTTCGATCAAGACAAGAAAATGAAGAACACTACCTCCTCCCTCCCCGCCAACGCAAATTGCCCACAGCGCGAAGAAGCGAAGAATGCATCGTTCGCCCCTCTTGCCTACGGCGCTAAAATGGAAGGACGATTCGGACAGCGAAATTCGTCGGCGATCGATGCAGTTGGCGCGAAGCCAAGAACGGCGGTCGTCGAATCGCCGAGGAGTTTCGATATGCGTTTGGAATCGTGCGGATCGCCAGAAGATGGCCTGTGGCAGCCGGCGATGTCGTTGAAGATGAAGATGGAGGAAGCGGGGTCGATGACGAGCAGCGGGAAAGAGACGAGCAAGGGAATGGACAGTCGGTTAGGCGCCGGTGGTGGCCACCGATACGAGCGAACCCCGCAGAGCGCCAAAGTGCAAAGTCCTACTGCTGACCCCTCTCCATATCTCGAGCAGCAGCAGCATCAACTACAGTATGACAATATGACGCGCGCATTTTCGAACATGACTGTCGAACCGCGAAACAAAGCCATCAAACCCACCGCTGCTTCGACGGTCGACGTCCACAGTCGCCTAAAAGGAAATATGTCGTCGTCTGCGACACAGGAGGGTGCCAAGCTGACTGATCTATCCACTCCCACCGGCCATTTCGTCGCCGTCGAGCCGAGCAGCAACCCCTGGCAGCGTGTCGTATCGATTACTCCTCAGTCGGCGAGTCAGCAGGTCGTTTTTGCTTAAGCCGCTCATTATTGCTAATATATATATATACCACTTCTGCTTTGATAAGGACAGTTTCCAAGAAAAAGAGGATATTTTCAAATCGAAAGGGTGCGTTTTCATGCTAATTTGACTTGGAAAACGTCCTCTTTAAGTTATCCTTATTACTGGGCAACTCTATTCACCTCTAACTGAAAGGAATATACCATATATTTCCCTCAGCTACTCATGGGAAACTGCTTAGCGGTAAGTTACTTACACTATATACAGATATAATTCGTAGCCGGCTCGTAATGGGTAGCTGAAAACAATTTAGGATACATTCCTTTCAGCTAGCGATGAATGGCATTTGTTTTTTAAAGTGAAAATGGCATAAGCAGCCGTCATTATTGTTGACCACGTTTTAGTGCTCATGACGCTGTTATTGGGACTCACATCATTCGTTACTTGTGCATTTAATGTCATCAAACTAGCGTTCAACTCGAATACAGATGTGACACTATTCGAACGCAATAGTGACAATATATGGTGAAAGTCCCTTTATGCAATCGAGGGCAAATCAGTCCTTTTTCTTTTTTTGGAAGTTTTTAATTGAGGATTGTTTGTATTTGAATTTGTTTGTATTTGTATTTGCAGGAAAACTCGAAATCATTCTTCGCATCGCATGGGCCTTCTTCGAGCTCAAACTGCTCTGACCTTGACGCCTTCGTAAGGGACGTAAAAAAGTTGTCGGAACGCCAACAGCCACGGATTACTTCCACCCATTCGCGCGATCACGCCGGTATGCGTATTTCATATTTGCGTATCGTTCACGTACCCATATTTATGCCTGAAACTGAACAGTTTATAGGTGATGAACATGCTCAAGAGCGCCTCCACTCACTCGTGGGTGCTAAAGTGGCGTCGTCCACGGAAAAAATTCACCACTCATCCGGCGTCTCCCCCCTGGACGCGAAGCATTCGTCCACTTTACCACGTAAGAGAGGGTTCTGTTCCGATACTTTTCTGCAAGTAACCTTTACAAGCGCCTTACATGAGTACAATATATTTAACTCACCGCGAAACTTTCTACACACGCGGACGCCTGATTAGCGCAAGGAGCTGAATTTTGTACGGCGGTATACGGTAGATGTTAAACGACTTGTATTGATATTAGACGGTTGTGCAGTTTTTTGTTTATTCTTCAGCGCCGAAGACCGACGAGCCGTCATCGTCGAAGGCGCCCGCCGTCCAGCAGCAATCGAAGCAGTCGGAGCACTTGAAACAGCGGATGAAGCAGCCTTCGCCCTGTGATCTGATGCTGCCGCCGCCGCAGCGCGATCGCAAACTGCCGTCGCCCATCTCCAACACGTCACTGTCCGCTCCAAAGTCGGCGAATACACTGCGCAATATTCTCATGACGCCCCCCTTGTCCGCTAGTCCTATTCCAACCTCCGAGACTCGCATGCTCGGTTTCGGTCGTGGCACTTCCGTCCGTCAGTCGAGTCCTTCACTCTCGCGTCTCGAATGAAATACTTTGCCTTATTGCGTATCCTCCAACTTCCTAGCGTAAGATGCCTGTCGGTCGATATCGTTGTTTTCTGTTGTTCGCAATTAGATTATTTAGAGTGTTTGCTGTGTATGATGTTAGTTAGCATTTTCGGCGTTGTGAAATTAACAATAAAAGTGCGGACATTAAGGATTCTTTCTGACAAAAATGAAGCTTTTCGCAGATCGCTTTAATTTTCATGAAAGTGAGCAATGTTGGCAAGTGTTCAACCGTAATCAAGAAGAGTGTCATGTGCATTGTTAGCCAATCGCTGAGCGCGCACTACTATTATTGTCTTATCTTGAGAGCGCTTATTCTACTAGGTGGTTGGAATTCTGTTCGCATTCAGTGCCGCGAACGGGCTCATCAATGGAGTTGTTATTGTTACTGTATCAGCTTTGGGAGCCATGCCGGCCCCTACAACACTACAATAATTCAGTTTGGCTAGCTTTTATTTATTGTGTATTTGTTAAGGACTTCAATACTGAATTCCACAAGTATGAACAAAATGAAAGTTTTGCGAAATCCTGAAAAGATTCGAATTTTAAGCTACCGATTGTATATTTTTCGAGTGCCAGACTTCAATACAGCTCGAGTTAGTCATTTATTGCGCATGAAAAAGGTCCCAGAGAGCATTCTCGATGAGAGCTTCTTCCACCCTGAAAGCAATTGAAATACAATTGTCCGTACCGATACGTGGTTGGCGAACAAATTCTTAAGCAAAAATCATAACCCTGCGTGGCTCACTTAACCTACCATAGCGCTATTTTAGTGCGGATGGGTCAGTTATTGATTTTTCGTCACGCGCATGTTAGTTTTTGTGTGGACAGCTGCATTTCGTCACAAAAAATAGTCCACGTCACGATCGCTTGGCAGCCAGTATCTTTCACATTATGCGTAAACAAAATATCAACAACAGCACCTTCGTTGTATCTCTCGACATTGTCTAGTTTGAATTCGCTTGAACAATTTTCACGCAGCTACACGCAATGAACATTTTTACATTCGCACAAATTTGGACAACAATTTTGATTGCATGAAATAAGAATGCGCATTAACCGCCGACTGATCTTGCAACACAACTCTGGCAAAATGCCGTTAAGCGGACGTACTACGATTAACAATCATTTGTAACGTTTACTTACATGGGCATTACGTTTTCGAAGAAAGCGGCGAGCTTAGGATGATTCCATTGCCGTGCCGCGGCGTCCCTCGACAAAGTTTGATGCTCGTACGAAGTGCTGCTCGTTTTCGAGAGGACAAGTTTTGTTTGCGAAGTGTTAGCGGATGTTTGGAAGAAAATCTGCGTCTGCTGCTCGCACACTTGTGTCGCATGGGACGGGACGCCGATCGATGGAAACTCAACGTATGTGGTCGGACTGTCGGTCAGCGTCACATTGTCCGAACGAGCAGCCCTGATGCAAACAATCTGCAACTATCATTTGAGAAAGGCAACCATCATTTGCTTCCATACCCTATTAGACACATCTTGCGCTGCATTCATTTTTGGTTGAGCAGTAGTAAGCACTCAAACTTCGAAAGAACTGCGCTTTCTTCATACTGACAATTAATCGACGATTTGTTCGAGCGTACGAACGCTTAAAGCTAGCTTCCAACGTAGCAGTTTCCGTTTTCCACTCTCTGAACCTTCGAGTCTGAATCGATCATAATGCTGACAGGGCGTGTAAGGCTTGAAGCTTGCTTGTTAAACGATTTTAGTGCTAAGAGTTTACTCTTTTTGCCAATTATTTTGTCGCCGGATATATTTTTTACCTAGTGCTTTCGAATGAAATGCTATTCGCTGACTGTTCTGACAACATTCGCCGAAGTCTTCTTTATGACTAGCAAACGCATGCTCGGTATAGTTAGCATTACATTCCATTTTCACTTTTAACAAAACAGAGTTTATCTGTCGATAATTTATTAGCAATGGAAATCACTGAATCATTGTTTGTTTCGTCGAGGTGGTTAACAAAGCTTCACCGTCTGGCAGCACACGAGAGCGCTGACGCCTTGCTGGAGAGCCTGGAGGAGCTGCACTTCGTTTTTCTGGATCATTTGCTTGCAGATAGTGTCCTCGAAGGCGGGCGTCGGCACGTACTTGTCACACTCCTGGTACATTTGCGTCTCCAGCGTTTGAACGCTCATCCCACCGAAGCCATTGGGGTTCCTCGCGATCACGTCGTTCAACATCAGCTCGCAGGTATGGCAGAAAGGACCGCCTTGGGCGGTGGCGAGGGCGACGGTCATGGCCAGCAGACACAAAGTGATGGCGTTCATCTTCGACGGAAGCACAGGAACGGGAAAGTCTGATCGGTTTTCGAGCGAGTACAGTGGTAGAACAGACGTAGTAAGCGATCTATTTATTTTGGACCGCGCCAACGTCAACTCGCCCAAGTTGATCAGACACCTGTCGTGTTTCCCAGCCGGACGACGTATGTTTTGCTCCTCGATGACGGATCTGGAGCAGCGTGTCCCCGCCCTGTCGCTTCAAAGAGCAAAAGAACTAGGCGTTCTGAACAAAGTACGAGAGTACTGGACATTTTGAACAGTGCGAACTCTCCCTTTTGAACTCGAGTCACTTTCGCCACCCACTAGTAATGTTCGTAAATAGCGATGCGACGGTCTGTTATTCCATCGGCCACAATGCATGAAATATGTCTCTTTCATATATTAAATAGCATTTTTTGATTGCTGCGATATAGTTGAATGCCAAGTTTTCATGCGTTTGAACACTATTTCATGTTTCGCTTAAGTCTAACATCGAAGCCAGTTTATCACTGTTCGCAGACGAAAGAGCTGCATCAGAGCACAGATCATACATTGAGACCGCAATCGTCAGTTCTGACAGCTGAGGTATGCATACGCTGCTTATGTGACGCAAGCAATGGGCTGAAATCGCAGTTTCGTAACAGCCAGTTTGCATGGGAAAACGTACTCTGCAATGTAATTTGCTCCCACAATTAACTGATAGCTGCGCCATTTCGTCATAAGCTAAGTAACGGTAACAGTTTGTTGCGTCTTGGTGTTAGTACGAAGGTTTTTTCCAAAAGCCCTATTACAAACAGCAATTATAGGATACACAGCTGACAGAAAAGGACTGTTCGGTAGACTTTGCTAGCTTGAAACTATATTGTATATTTTAATCACCTCTATCTGCCTGCAAGTTGTTAGGTTTCCAGCTTCTCTGAGTGAAAAATGACTGAATTTTGCGTAAGGGCATGTTAAATTTCTTGAGAGGGTTCGTATTCAAATGTCTCGCACCCCTATGAAAAGTGCTCAACCCAGTTGTGTACAGTTACTTTTATTGGACACTCTTCAGCAATTACTTCCTGCATTTCGCCGTTGAGATCGGCGTGAACTTCTTTTAATCCATAGAAATCAGATGACTAACCGCTCCCCCCAATCGTCCAACTGCCTTTGCATTCACTTTACTCAAATTTCATTCATTTTTCACCCGGACGAGACAGAATCCCATATTTTTGCAGGTAGGCGGAGGGAACCTGGGGCTATTTATGCATATAGAACGATTCCCTTTGTCGGACTTATATCGGAGAATTAATGTTTTTTAAGAGGATTTTTGGAACGTCCCTCGTGACTCTAATTCGCCATTGCGCCACTAATAGCGAATCTTGTCGCTGCTTGCGATCATGTCACTGAGTCAGCAGTGAGGAAATCTTTCTGCAAAGTATTGCTATATTGAATGCAAAAGTTTTATTTAAGTTACGCAGTTTTATGTTAGCTGCTTGGACAACAAGCGCAATGTAATCATGTACGCATTCATTGGATGAAGAAAATGATTTTTCTTTAGCAGACGCCAGCTTGCTTGCAGACTGTGAGAGCATCCTCATTTGCTCGCAGAGCTTGCATAATGCGAGGCTCGTTGGCTCCAAGTAGTGAAATGCAGGCGGTTTGCTCGAAGCCAGTGAAGCATTGTTTGCAGAGGACTTGCATCTGAGCGCGCAGCTGGGCGTCGGTCACGGAACTGAAGTCGTAGTTGAAGTCGTAGTAGATGTCGTTGACCATTATCTCGCACGTGTGGCACAGATCACCGCCGCCGCCGTTGGTGCAAGTTGGTGGTGGCGTTTGCTGCTGAGCACTGCCGAACACGGCCAGGGTGGCGAGGAAGCAGACGATGACGAGCTTGTTCATTTTCGTTGTACAGACACGACTGTTTCAGCGATATGAAGCCTTTCAATTGAATTTACGCTCCCAATCGTCAGCTTTTGTACCGGTCGTCGGAATGTCTGCCATGCGTCAGTGCCAGAGATAATGCTGTCAACCGGAGCATTTGGAACTTCTCTCACGATCAGGTGGTAGTGTAAACGTATGTGTTACAGCGTTTCGTTCTGACGTCAGTAACTATGGACGTGTCGTAAATTTTTAGTTCTCACTCGGCCGTGAGTATCAGTAAGAAAGTAATGTCACGGTCTGATCAAAAGTCAATGTCAGAAATTACTTTTCAAAATTTTGAATATCCGACTCACAGTCGGGAATTGATTTTTTTGACTGGAAAGTCAGAGCCAGCGTGAGGAATAATATTCACTGTTATATCAGGCACCGATTGCCACTATTCATGAGAGAAGCGCAAATGATCTGAAAACAATACGTATATATGATCAAGGCTGATTCAACATTGGCATGCGTATGCTACAGTCGCATGGAGTACATTATTAAGTGACAGTGAAATATTGGGCGTCGCGGCACTTCGTCAAGGCATTTCTGCGAGATGAATCGGCAGATTTTGTAGCTTATTACGCATTCATGTCACGTTTTGGCCTTGAATGTGATGGAAAATGTTCGTTACATATTGCTCCGTGAAAATAATTTCAAGCTATGATCTTTATTCAGCATGTGATGCGCTTGATCCTCAACCAACGAGTCGTCCCTCGGTCAGTACATATTTGTCTGTTAATCAGTGTTACAAGCGTGGTTCGTGACGAAGCAAAGTTTCGGTAAGCAGTGTTGTGTTGGACTATCGATTAAGCATAACTGCTTCCACACTACTAACAGAGGTGGGCAGCAGGCGTGGCAGGTTTTTTTCAACTGGACAAATAATGAACATTGGCTTGCTTTGATATCAGAGGGGATAAAAAAAGTAAAGCCCAAACTAATATAATTAATATACTGTAACTGAATTTCGGTGACACGTTCTTTAAAAAAGGTCGGCGAAGGGTTCGACCGGTGCTAAACTTCGACTTCTCGTTAGTTAAAAATAGTATTGTTTTGATTATATTATGTAGGCGCGTGACAGTTTTTCAACAAGACACCACTGATCGTTTGGTTAGATAGGAATTACGAAAAGAGAAAGCATGTGTTTATTTTGTTACTGACGGTAAAGGAGCGTGGGAATAAACAGATGGGTTAGACTTGCTCGTTCCGCTCCCTACCAATCTATTTTCATTCCTGTTGTTATCACCTTGTCAGCGCCTTCTTTCGTACTCATTACGTTAGGCACGTGCTTGCGCTTTTTGTGCTAGCATAAAGACGAACGATCACTGAATTACGAACGCAAATTTCAAGGACATCCGTTATCGTGCCAAATGCCGTAGTAGAGTTAAACGGCCGGCATAAGAGACTGACACTACTGAAGACGGTCGATCATAGCTGGAAAAGTTAAGAGATCGATGAAAGATGACAGCTCTCATTGCTCAACGTCCGACAGCAAAAATCACTGGCTCAAGCAAAGATTATTCGTATGAGCAATTAACCCCAATTCGCCATTATAGTTAGTTTGTTCTACGTTCACTTGCCAGTGTGAACAGCGAGCATGAGTGACGTAAGCTTTGCATGTGTTTCTAATATCTCATTATAGAGCTGGTGGCTCGCACACTGCGTTTTGTAAATTTCGAAACGTCATAGGGTGCTTTTGACATCAAGAAAATTCATAAATAAAGTTTGAACACTTGAAATTGCATTGAGAACACCGTTGAAAGCAAACTTTTTAATTCGGCTCACTCTTTGACCTTTTACCGATCGTTTTAACACAATGCCCTACATTAGAGTTGATAGAGTATACTTGATATCTCTAATCGTTGGACAAAAATTGATGATAATGAATAGGTTTACTGAATCCAGCAGAGTCCCAACTGGTTTGGTTCTACTGCATTGTTGGTACAGTCAAGCCGAGATCAGTGAGGTTGATTGCGAACATAGCCACATGCTGTGTACACCTTCGTTTCACTTTTAATGATCAGTGCTTTCAAGTTGACATGACGATAGCGTCGAAAACTTCTGGTCGCTTGAACGTCCGATAACAAACATGCACAGCGATGAGCGAAAATACAAGAAAATAAGAAAGTACAAAGATAGATTAGAATCTAGCGACAGCATCTTTGAGTAGAGATTATTAGACGACGCGAAGATCAGTTAAATTCGCATAAAATAACAAGGGGCAAGAAGCCAATCGCATCGCTTGAGAGCAGTAAAACGGCAAATACACAAATTATGCAAGGTTCAAATAAAGTGCGCATCGCAGCCGTCCACCGCGTGAAATGTCATGGTTACTTGAATGTTTTGCGCAGATTATTACTGCATTCGTCAGAAAGTAAGTGAATAAGAAAGTGTTTTTCATTATGCTAATACGGTACACTGCATCGAGTGGTTTTCAAACTGCCGCCGCGTGCGCAGGACCCCGGCGGGATGAGATCATTGATTATTATTTATGCCATCTATTTTCTTTCTATTTTACGCGCGCTGCTAAACAGATTGTCGGCTGCGAAGCACACTTTAACACAGTCATTTAATTGCAAGTCAGCTGCCACTTTCATACATCCGATAAGCTCCACGACCACACGAGACGCAAATCGGCTAGGCGCTCCGTTGCGTTCATCGATTCATCGTGACACGCTGCCAAGTACCGGTTTGACTTGGTCCAAAAATTGCCGAACAACTGAGTGACCAGCTTCTTGCAGAACACCTGAAGAAATTATATTCAGTCGAAAAAAGCGAATCCAAGTCAACGGGCTGGCCTAAATTTTGATTTTGCGCTTTCAGTCAATACAAGCTTTCAAGGGCAACTACAGTCATTTCTAGCTTAAATAAATGTATTTTATATTGTTTGCAGCTACCTATGACAAGCTGCCGAGAGCAGAGTTAATTACAATATAAACTGATACAATTCACTGCCAGCTCAAATTTAAATTCAAAGAAAACCCCAGGTTGTCGGGCCTTTGCGAAAAATGAACCGAGGACTTACATCAATATTATCATTGACGCGGTCGGTGCAATGATTGGTGGCGTAGTCGCACTTCGCCTCGCAATCGAAAAAGTGACAATCGGTGTCGCGAGTGCATTTGGTCGACTGAAGAAAGTGACGCATACGCGACTCGGTGAACACCATATCGCCGTCCATGATCAAAAATCGCTTCGGGTACTCCGCCGACAAACCAAAGTTGTCGAATTTGACGTCGCACCAGTGCAACGGCTCGTTCAGGAACTCATAGAATAATTTCAGTGTACCCATCAGGTGGACCAGTATCTTTGCTTTGAGATTCGTGTAGTAGCTCTTCATCCGGAACGGCACGAGATATTCGACGGCGTAAAAGTGACCGCAAGATCCCATCACCTGTTAATCGTTAAATTATTTTCATACTCGCTAGGGATGCCATGCGGCGTCCAGCTACGACAAACTGTAAATTCCGGATTGGTGTAGAGTAAAGGGATTTTGTTAAAGCTGGATTTATACTGGTTTTGAAGCATGACAGGAGAATTCGCTTATACCCATTAAGTTTGGTCGATCCCAGAGCGTAATGAAATCGAATACAAAAAGAATTCAAAAGCAAAATGCACCTTGGGAAAGACGCGACTCAGCGGTAATACCTTGAAGGTCAGGTATTCATCTTGATTGACTAGCGACCACAGACTATGACGATCGGTCATGCTCAAATTCGACGTCCGAAACAAAGATGGCCAGAGAGTCTCGATCAAGTGCCTCTTGTAGTCGTCGGGCCAACCGAGTTTGAGCTGATAATTCGTCAGTTCCAAAATCTGAAAACGCGTCATTACTACCACAATCGAACTGCCTGAATCATGTTATGAATTCTTGTCGTAGTGCATATAAATCTGGCCATAATTACTTCACCAGTTTAACTAAAATATACCCACTAAAGGACAAATGAACGAAATTTTGAAGGATAAACAAAAAGTCATCAATTCAATCGGTCATTGCGAAGCGTAAAGTACCTTATCAATGTACACTTCGTTGGACACTCGGTCGTCCAGCATTTCGAAGGCATTGAAGTACGCGTGTTGCGACTTGAGGACGA
>NIUQ01001694.1:0-27857 GCA_002796945.1 Plectus sambesii
CGACTTTACAGTAATCTCATAGCCATTGCCTTTTTCTACTGGGGCCAATTTCATAAAACTGTTGAGATGTTGAGAATTGAGGAACTGAGGTGCTCACCCATTGGTTGAAATTCAAAACTGACCAATCGGCGTGCGCCTCAATTTCTCAATTCTCAACAGCTCAACAGCTTGATGAAATTGGCCCCTGTCAATCATTATGCAAAGTGGCAATCGTCTACGCGTTTGCAGGCAAAATTTCCACTTTGGCAAACTCCAGCGGCCGCGAACGACTGCGAATAATTAGGGCCTAAACGGGGATCCCTTGTCCTCGCTATCGAAATTTAATATGCTCTCAGGCCCACATACTTCTATCTTATAAATAATGATTGAATTCTTTGCTGAACGTGATATGATGTCAAATCATCTTACGAATGATTTGGTGGCTCAAGAAAGATCTTAAGTCAACTAATTTTATTAAATTTTGACTTATACAGTCTTATACTACTTTCATCCTTAAGATTTCATTTTCTTCAGAAGTTCTCCGTCCCCATTAATGCTCGATAAAATACTAGTCTCATTCGCAGCCATTTGCATCGTTGTTGGCGCCCCTAAATTAGTCCTTCACCAATGATAATATGGCGATATTGTGTGAGCACCTGAAGAGTTTTGTGGGGGAAAAGGAAAATAGAGTGTGTGAGCAAGCGAAGAGAGGGAGAATCGCGATGGTCACGAGGCTTGTGAGACGACTGGCACTGAATCACTGATGACTTACGGCCGGAGGAGAAGCATTATTTAGAAAGAGTTCCTTTGTTCGCTTATTTTGTTCCAGATGCGTGTTGGCCGCTGGCAAGTCTAAGTTTGGCTTCACTTGGTTGTCTCCAAAGGCTGGAGCTGAAAATGAACATTTGCCTTTTGAAAGTTCGTTGGCTTAGACGCATTTTGACACAAATTTTGACACATTTTTGTTGGTCTTTCTGGATTTTGTCCTTTTATAAGAGTCAGCAACTCATTGAATCCCGTATTTGTTTGGCGCACTATATCATTGAGCGTTCTTCCGAAAGCTTGAACGATGGTCCATATTAAAGATGAAGAGAACTGCCTTTCGTGGAGCGGACTGTTAACAAGACTTATGAGGAGAATCTACGTACGAAGTCGTTGAGGGGGTTGATGATGATGAAAATGATGGTGATGAACTTGTGGATCTGCAGGCACCTCTGATCTCAACGGTAGCAACTCGTCTTTAATAGGATTCAAATCGCCGTAGACATTGGGTTTGTTTGTCGAAACTGAAACTTTTAAATGACTACAGAACAAAGAATTGAAGAGACCGGATTGCACACACGCTCAGTTTGTGGTTTTTGCGCGCTGCTTACTTAATATGATCGTAAATAAAATGGCGAAAGTGAGTATTTGGTCATTTATTGAGAATCAAAATGGCGTTTAATGATTTTAAACTTTTGACATGCGCGTCAAAAAAAACGATCGTTCGTTCTACTTCATTTTGAATATTTGAATTAATAATGTCAGTTCGGGATGTTGAATGGCGATTATGGTGACTATAACATAAGAAATAAACTTTTATGGAACAAACATGAACCTGGTTTATTCATATCGTCGTCATTGTAAAGTGGCTGAGTCGGGGTCGTAGTCGAGTCGCTTGTTCGATTGCGGATGCAGCAGAAGAGAACGACCACGAGCACAACAATTAGGATGATAATCACCGCAATGACTATGATAATCCACCCTAAATAACATTGATTAGTCTTTAGTAAATAGTTTGGCATATCAAGGACATGATTTTTTAATAGACATGAACGCAAATAAAATTTTGATCTTGATCTTTGCTCTACTTCGATTATTAAATACTAGGCGATAAAAGGCTCTGAACGATCTTAAAATCAGCAGCTCATAGTCATATAGCGAAGAGCTTCTATTGATTGCGAAATGCGACACTTCACCTTTTGTCCCTGAGTCTGTCCCATCCTATCGGTTCGCACAAAAGTATGCGTCTCTTAGTTGAAAATAATAGCAATCACGCGTTATCTGTGACATGAATTTGAATGAATACATTCGTTTATTCATCATTTCAAGGGTTTCGAGAATGAAAGTTCATTACGTTTCGCCTATTTGACTCTTGAAAATGACAGATTATGGTTGTGTGACGCGGTCCGAACCTACGATCATTATTGAGCGCTTTTCTCTCTCCTATCTTTGGAAAGTTAGCAAAACGTACTCTGCAATATAGCTAAAAGCTTATTTTCCACAGCGAACTTGTGGCCAAAGGGAACGATACTGAACAGTAAGTTAGCTTACATGGAAAACCACTGCTGTCACTGTCAGCCGCCGGTGTCGCAGGTCGAGTGTACTTTTGCGGTGCAAAGGGCGCCTCCCAATTCGGCATGGTAACGGTTCTCTGTGGCGGTGGAAGGGCACCGGGAACTTTGAAAGTCGCGCATTGATCAATGGCCAATGTTTCTTCCTTGGGTACGGTAGAGGTGAACTCTTCGAACTTGTTGCCCGTATTGCGGTAGTACTCCATCGGTGTGAATCGGAATCGAGCTCCCTGGTGATAGTCGATGTCGGCGTCTGTAATTTTAAAATCCAGTCGATAACTATTCAGCGCAATATTATGCAGCTTACTGGACATGCAGCCGACGAAGTTTCTTACGCCACCGGTTTTGTTTGTGGGCTCGAAACCTCCAAGGTAAATCTTTTCCACGGTTTCTAGTGTAACTTGATATTCATATGGACTGAAGATGTGCTTGACGGAATCAACCTAAGAGCAGAAAAGGAATTACAACGGATGGAGAAGTATTGAAAACTGATTGATTATAGACGGCTTTTAATCGTTATTTGCCGTTTAACATTTCGAAGTCGGCGACACTGCCGGCAAGGTGTTAACCAGCACGCTAAGAGTTCTACAAAAAACTGATAACGTTATCCCGGTGGGATCCCAAGGATGCGGCAAGTTTATGCTACATTGAACATTAATGCTAGAAAATCTTTGGATAGAGTAGTAATAACGACGTGTTTCTATATTCGTGTATCCCCGAAAAATGAAATTAGGACATTTGTCTTGGCCAGCGGTTGCGAAGCAGACTGCGGCGTGTTAGCCATAATAAAAATGTCTTACAATGACAGTGATTGACTTGTCTCGGAACGTTGTCTGGATGAAATGCCGATAACCATCAGAGTAATTGCCGAGGAACGTGAAGACTTGTGTCTCGAGTGGGGGAAGGATTAATCCGGCATTTACCGAGCCATTCTTGTTGAGAATAATCTCCAGTTTTCTTAAAGAAGAGAAATGTTATCTGCATTTAATTGTGTTGTATTTAGGGAATTACAATGAGTTTGTAAACTGAAGAACAGCGAGGTAGTGCGAGTGTTTCGGCACTGGATCAGCAGAAGGGGCGAAGGCGAAGTTGAAGCTGTCACCCTTACGCTTCGTCGGCAAAATGAATTGCTTGAGGATGGGGACCATGTCGAAAACGAACGCCGCCTGCCCTTCGAAAGTGAGACCCTTGTCTGAATGTGTTCAAAATTGTGTTCCGTAGCGCGGCCTATATAGTTAAGCAAAAATCACCTTCAGAGCACGTGCTGCCAAAGTACGATGTCTTGCTGCAATCGCAAGCGGCCGCATTCATTGTGTTCGGATCGAGATTCTGCCAATCGACCGTGCAATGACCGCTGTTGTGACAAGTTAATTCGTCGCATTTGGTGATACATCCTAGACGTACGGCGTCTGAAAAATTGCAGTAGTTTGAGATTATTTGCCGAATCGCAGAGGAACAGCTTCGATTGCGTTCTAGGGCCAATAACATGAAACGAATGTAAATATAAAACATAAAAATACAATTACGTTTCTGCATTGTCATCACACATTCTGTTAAAAAATGAGTGATGGCAATGTTGAAATATGATCACATTTCGACATTTTACATTCGCATAAGATTTATGACATTAGCTACGGGCTGAACCCATCAGACTCATCTCCCCACACGACCGTTTGTTTGCCATTAAATCGCACTGACACTGATCGTCCGGACGAATCCCTCCATATTGCAAGTCGACCTTTGCATTGCCAACGCTGAGACCACGCATGCAACCGAGTATTGATGGGTATTCGGTGGCGTAGAACGCGCGGGACGAGACTTGGCGCTTCAGTCGACGGAAATTCCTTCCCCGCGGTCGTGGCACGCCGCCGACATAGAGCAGCGTATACGGTTCCAGGACGCCGTTTGACGCCACAGGCAGTACCGGGGGGTCGACCGTCACTAAAGAACTACAATATTTTCTCTGTGAGACACATATTTGAAATTATTTACGCAAATCGAGGCCCTGGGTGAAGCTAGTAATGTAGGAGGAGTTGGAGAGTGTATGAGCGCCATCAATGATGCACATAAGGTGATCAACCAAGAGTGACGTATGCTTCTCTCCGTAGACGATGAGCACCTGGTTCCACTCCATGTTGCTGAATTCTAAAAATATCGTAAATTTGCCCAGTGCATAGCAAAGAAGTCAGGAACTAGGTTCATTCTACCAAAAAAACGCGTCATTATATATAACTAGCGTATGATGTGGATTACTCGCTTGTGTTTACTAAATACGAGCTATTCAACAATTTTTTACACTAGCAACGGTGCACTTGCAAAATTTAGAACTCTTTTGCGAGAGATGCAAGTTGTACAAAAAAACGGCAAAATATAAGAACCAACCTTTTCCAGGCTCGGCAGTGATAGTGCATCGTTGTATAACTTGATTATTATTAAGTGTTAGAGAAATTTTGTTCTCTTCCCACAGATGAACTTGCACGAAGTTATTTATCTCGTCGTGGGCATAGACAAGCATGGCGTCACTCTGATCAGTTCGGAAACTGAACACCATTGTGTTACTGAGTGGGTTGTTAGGAAAGTTCTGGTATCTCAAGAAGCCTTTTTCAAGGTCGTGGAAACTGACTTCAGTATCCGTGTTAACGCCTGAAATAGATAGTTATTTTTCAGTGCCAAGCAGCCGTTGAGCAACCGTAGAGTGTACTGGTTACGATTACTAAAGCAATATTATAAGATGATAGAATGTTATGCGCCTTGGTGAAAGAAATATGCTACACAGATTTGAATGTGTTTACTCTCTTGCTTGCCACCAGAATATGGTTTGGTCGTGCTGCTACCACAGCCACATCGACTGACTATCGCTCAACATCAACTTGACATGTCGACAATATGCCACCCTCTTTTCTGATGATTTATTATTACGTCAAACGTATTTCTACCTCTATTTTTATTTAATTCTCGTTTTAGGCTCTTTGCGCTCCTGTTGTCTAAGATTAACCCTTTCATAAGCGAAAATGTTTCAGCGCTTTCCCCCTAAACATTTCCAAACAGTTTTGCGCGACAAATTGTTGTCTTACGAATAATCCAGGACAGCGCGTAGTAATCGCGTGCACTCTATCCCATCTGGTAGTTTTGTGGCAGCACAAGGTATAAGTGATATCAATATTGATAGTGTTTCAGATATTGCAACCTATCAGAATGATTTTGCTTACTGAGTTCACATTTCTTTCCGGAGAATATCCATGGATTGGCGCAGACGCAGTAGTAAGTTTGCGCCTCGTAATCTTCAATGCAGTCGGCGCCGTTTCTGCAGGGATTGCTCCGTTCATTGCAGAAGTCTTGACAACCTTCCGATAGATAATTCGAATCTGCTGCTTTTCGCACGGCGTCTATTAGATCAAACTGTTCTTCGTCAACTTCTAGCTGTTTAACACAGCCAATCAAGCCACCTTCGCTGAAATCCGACATTAAGACGCAACAACGTCGCCAAAAGTTCAAAAATTTGCAAACAAAATCTAAAGAATCGTACAGTCAACTTCAAGAAAAGAATAAGCATTGAACATGCTTCATATGGAACCAGGATAAATCCATAAGTCCAAATGAGAAATCCCTAAGATTTGGGATGGTAGTCTCAAGTGTGCGTCCGAGGACAAATCTCCTCTAAAATCCTGGGATGCAACTACATGCGGACAATTGAAGCATTAATCAGAAAGATGCAGAAAATGTTTGCCTTTGTCAATCAAAAATAATTGTGCACTCGAATTATGTAAAAATAGAGACATTCGATAAAATCAGTTTTGCAGTGATGAAATGAGTGACATACAGCCGACTGTTACTACAATTGCTCAGTATTTTTCAGTATGTAAAAATTTCTCAGAGATACAATGGAGGTAGGATTTAATCTTAGCTCCTCATATGTAAGAAAATCCTGGGATATTAAATTTGGAACCAAAGTATGCATCCTATGTATGAATTTTTGAATTATTACGGGGAGTTGTCTTATAATTTGGGGGCTTTTTAGAGTGTTTTGTGCCTCAGTCCGGGTCACTTACTTCATCTTGTCGCCACCAATTATTAGTGGGGAATCAAACGTTTCCTCATTGAGCTTTTCACTCCCCAGCATTGAATAGAATTTGTTTTGCTTGTCGAGGCTCAGTCGCAGCTCTTTCGGGTTGACTTGAACGAGAACTCTATGCCAAGCAGAGTCGTTAAGCGGCGATTGCGAAACAATCCCGACAACGCGATTAAAAGTCCTGGGATCGTTCACATTACCGTCATGGAGGTTGAAGCGGTATTCGAATAGGTGTCCTGGAACCACGTTGACAATAGAGTAGTTTTCAGGGAAACGAAAGGCAGTTTACCTTCACTCAAATAAATTTTGAAGTAATGACCAGAGGAGGAGGCTATACTGGCGATCAGTGTAGACGATTGGCTCGTTCTAAACCAGAAACTAAAACTTTTTCCTTTCCACTCGATCGTCTCCAGCGTTACTTCGCGCGATCTCATTGTCACAGCGTTCGTACTCAATGCTGCAAGATTTAGTATATGCTTTGAGGAAGAGGTGCATTTTACGAGCAGCAAGCGTTTGTTCCGGCAGTTAGAGCGATTAATGAGATTATGAAAACAATTGAAGTTAGCATATTTGCTTACCATTGCCTTTGCACTGCAAGGAGCCAACGGTAAATCTACCAGCGTTCTGCCCCTTATCTTGGAGAACATAAATTTTTGTAATTCCCGCCTGCAAGCCGTACAGCATGCCTTCGTCAGCACCGATTTCGTTGGCATCACAATTGCACATTTCTGAAAATTTTCACGATATTATTGAGGTGGGCGTTTCAAAGAGATAATTGAGGGGCAAAGCTTACTTCCATATCGACAATTATTACTCTCGTGGCATGGACAAGTATTATCGACATGGCCGATCTTTGCAATGCTGGTTTCTGGCAGGGCAGCAGATTCGAACCAGGTTTGCTTTTCCTGGAAACTAAAAAAGAAACGCGATTACTTTTGAATAATCAGTTTTTTTGGCTTAGAAAATGAAAGCTCGAAAGCTGGAATCGTTGCCCGCGGGAAGACAAGTGACCGACTAAAAATTCAAGTGCACCACGGCTTTCATTACACCTTATGGCAGATTCTCAAAATATGTGCAAGTAAGACAAAAGTATTTGTGGGGCTCTTTATGTAGAAAATATTCCAAGCTTCGAGTAAAACCATTACAAGCACCATATTCAAACTTGCCGCGCCCACAGCGTGCAACTCTGATATCGTTATTGATTTTATGTTCACTGTGTAACGTGCCAGAAGAGCGGTCAGCCGCTCTGACACTGACTTTTGTAGCAGAGAAGGACAATAATTTTTATAAGCGGGGCCAATGTCTTTTGTGCTTTTATTTTGAACCTGTAGCCAATAAACATCGCAGTATTGTTTTATAAACATGTATCTCTTACTCTTGAATGAAGACTCATCGTTCAGGCTTTTACAAGAATGTTCAATCCTCATCATATGGTAAGCAATTCTTGGACCCTTAAAATTTGAGGCTCATATATAGACACTAAATTCAGAAAAGCCGACAAAAATGCGTCTTTGACATGTTAAAATAATTCCTGTATCTAGATTTGACTGTCAACCCTTGCGCTGTGATGTTTTTACATTCCACAATTGTTACATGTACTATGTACCACTACGTGCAGCATTATAGCTACATTCAAAGTCGAGCATAAACGGACGCTTACGCAAATATGAGCAAAAACTGTCCCCTTATCGCTATCAGTTGACCTTTGCTGTCTAAGCATGTTTACGGCTAGACGCAAAACACAGGCACTGTACAGAGTTTGAAACTTCAAATTACTTACTGAAGCGGTGCTTGACTGCAATCGTATCGTAAATACTGAACACATTCGCTTGATCGCTTCACAAGCAGCCCCAGTTGGCCGGGTGAAAATAGTCTAAAATAGAGAAGCTGTCGATACGCACATAGCACTAAAAAGGCTTCTTTGGAAGCATGAGAAGAACTTGAACTGATTCTACAAAATTTTGTTATTTGTTTTCGTTCAAAAACGACAACTTTTTCGTCATAAGAATTAAGAGGAAACAGTACAAAATACTGAAAAATGATTCAGTCAACAATAAAACAATTTCTCACGAACATTTTTTTGGCGATGTTGCCTCAAAAATGCTACCAACTGTATTCATGCCTTCGGGTAATGATCATGCCTAATGGTCTGTGACAATTGAAGATCAGGAAATCGTTAGCCATCGCATTTTGCGTTAAGGATATCACTAATAAATGGAAATCTAGTAAACATATATAATCCTTCTTGATACCTATCTGAGTGATGTATAAAAACATCATATCACACATAGAATTAATCTCAGTGCAAGCTGATAGGGTCAGAACGTATGAAAGTAAGAATTCGTCATATAGTACGTGCGCTAACAAACAAACCTGTATGTCAATGGAAGAATCTGATCGGATGCTGTGTAAGACCGTCCTATAGTTCCATTGGGCATATTATGAGTTACAGTACTCACACCATCCTCGCAAAGGACGTATGTATCACGAAGTGGACCATTACCATCGACGTCAATTTGGTAGACGCCAGGGGCCCTCTCGCCCAGATCGTACGCTTCCTGACAGCTTCTCGGTAAATCAGCTAAATTACGGATACTTTTAGAAAGCTGCTTTCCTTGTGAAGGAATATGGCATCCTTTATCATGAAGTTAACGTCGAACAGCAAATCCCATCAAGAAATTCTGATAAATTTATCGCAACTAGCGAATGCATGCTCAAGCGGAGAAGCAAACCCTTATGATACTGTAGTCATGTTGAATATTGCAATGAAAAATACTATAATAATATCTATAATAATATTGATCATTCCCCCCGCACGCAGTGTCCTGCTGAAAATTATCTGCCTATGCAGGAATGTGTAATTACTTGGTGAGTGATTTTAAAAAGTTGTAAAGTGACGTACAAAATTGGCAGTAAAGGCCGATAAATCCAGAAACACAGGCGCAGGACAGCTCTCTCTTGGAGTTCTGCTTGCAGGTACCACCGTTTTGACATTTCATTTGGTCAGGTGGCTGGCAGGAGTCCAATCGTGACTGCTCGGTTTCAGACTCACTCAGCAACGCATTAATGCCTAAGAAGTCAAAATCGGCTGCGGCCGGTTTCTTCTTTTCCGCTGTCGGCTCTTCATCCTTGTTATCATCATTTTCGTCGTCGTCCTCCTCTTCGTCCCCATCGGTTGTCGTTGAGGTGAGAGAATCGTAATCTTTTCCTTCATCCGTGCTGGTTGGTTCGTTTTTGACTGAGTTGTCTTCTTCCTCAAAAGCCATCTTTTCAGTCGTCGATTCAGAAGGCTGTTCACCAGCCACAGCATTGGCTGCAGCCTCGTCGCAGCTGCTCAGTGGTCCATTTGATGTCACCTGAGATTTCTTACGATTAAATATAAAAGTAGAAATGGATCACTATAAATTGAGATTTAATGTACGAATGCTTCTGGTTAATAAGAGCAGCTGTAATACGAAAGATCTTCTTGCGATTCATACAAGAGATCGCGAGAGGGGCCTGGAACGGCGCCATGACACTTTGGTGCGATATTCTCACGGCAGGTTCTAATGCGAGGACCCATTTGGTACATGACACTGCATTGAGAGCAATCACTTTCGTTCGCTTGCAGCTACCACCCTTTGCGATGGATCTCAAACCTATTAACTCAGGAACGATATGAAATACATGTGTTATACAACTCAAATGTTGGGCAGGGGTCAGTGCTTAAGAATGCATAACGCCGAAACATACAGGTATCGACCTACTTGCGCATTATGGGAGGAAATAGTCCATGAATGTAAAATAATGTTATGCGCAAATAATATAATAGACCTATTATTACCTTGCCGTTTTCATCAGCGTTGTTCAGATGGGTTATAAGAGCAACGCGTCCAACGTAAGGCTCTTTGAGACAGCCAAATAATCCTATTCCGTTGGCTCCTTCATCTGCTGAACCACCAAAATAAATAGCATCTGAGAAGATCAACCGATCAGTCGAGTCTTCCAATTTCCATGTTGCTGTTTTCTCTTCCCCATCGATTATCACTTGCACTGTATGCATTTCATAGAAAAATGTAATAACAACGTCGTGAAAGCTGAAATTATTCACCATTTCGAACAATCTACAATTTCTTTGATTAGTGGGCCGCCAAAGGCGATCCTTTCATCTCTGGTCAATACGCCCGTCCCATCCGAATCGTTCGCGCAAAAGGACATGTCTGCTCGTTGAAAATTTTTTATTGCCCTCCATTTTTCTGAGACAAAGATTCAAATGGACGCATCAGCTATTTCATCCCAGCCTAATATTATGGGCAATTTGTTTCGAGAAGGAAATTTGAGAACACGTCACCTAATAAACTCTAAAAAAGTGTGATAGCAAACTTTTTCCGATCTCTCTGCGGCCCGCGCCTTTGTCATATCAAAGCAACCATTATGGAGCGCGTTTTATCTCTGACATTTGCAAAATATACTCTGTTAGCAATTGAAATTTTTTTCGTAGTGAACCTGTTTTAATTAATCTCTAATCTCGAAAATAATTCACTTACATCTGGTCTCCTTTAGGAAAATCAGGGAAATCCATTGAAATGAGATCACCTATGTGAAAATTAATGCTGTCTTCGGCATTATCGTTGTTAATGAGTTCCATACTAAGAATGCCCGTAAACTGATTTTTTTCAGATGTTACCGCCGCGTGCAATAACAAGCCTTCATCAACATTTTTTCCTACCTAAAACTTTCAATGGATGAAGCAAAATCGTGTTCTTTTCTTTTTACTTACCCTAAATGCGAAAGCAATCCGTTCCGGCTGCCTCTCGTTTTCGTCCAGACGGTACCGAATAAAATTTTCCGAAGTGACAGCAACAGGCAATGAAGCTGAAAAGTGATATTCTTCATAATTTAGTATAATCTCGTTCATATATACGATAAGAAGCACTATTACAGAGTGTGAATCAATTAGCGTGGATGTACTGCCTTTGTACGAGCTTCGCAAACTTGTATAATTGAAGGTTATTGCAAAATGCGGTCACGACTATTAGCCGCGTTCAAAATACGGTCAGATCATCCCGCATGTGAATTCTCTATCATGATCTCTCAGTTGATTGCAGCAAAAACACTCTCTTAAGTCACACAAATGAGGAACAATTTATCCACCCAGGAAAAGTACACGAAAAAACGCCTTCTGTACCTGTTTGGCACTGGGCACCATGACGGCCCGTATTAAAGCAATCGCAAATGGCTCTGCTGTATTCGTTATTGCAAGTGCCGCCATTGCAGTCAAAGCCATCGCACGGATTTTCGCAGTTGTCAGTGACATCTTCGGATTGTGTCTTGACGGTGAAGGTGAGGGGTACGTCGAGATAAACGCTGACTAATGTCACACATCCGACGATGGAAACACTGGTTTCATCACCTAAACAAATTATGTTTGTTGGGGGAGTAGCTGACTGTCTTTCGCAAAAAGAGACACAGCAGATAATAAGATAAGGGGATGACACATTTCCGAACATAATATGTGGGTGGAGAGATGAAGAGGAGCTGTGTATGGATGCATTCCGTTAATCGGTACTGAGCACTCTTACCGATAACGATTCGTATTCAGTATGATGCAAAGCGTCACTGATTCATTGTAATCTTGAGGCACGCCCACGCATATCGATTGACAAAAAAGTGTTTTTTACGTCGTTAAACGCAAAGGTGATGATTCGAAACTATCTACTACTGATATCAATTACGAAATTGGTGTTCTAACGCATCTACAGGCTCATTTCTTTTAATCTTCGATTGAAAGAATCTATCATCTCTGCCCTATTCCACAAATGGTAATTACAATTTCGAGAAGTACTGCAATTGGTAAGACATGTAATGTAGCATCATAACAGATTCTTCTTTGTACTTCCGCAATTGTAATTACAATAGTTACAACCTCATTGCTTTTAGGTGAGGGGCGTTCGGGCGAGAAAATTTGCTCACTGTAAGCAAATCTTTGACTTTTTTTTGTGAAATGACATCATCTCCCTTCGCTCTCTCAGCACCACTGTTCTTCTGCTCACTTCACCAGGATATAGTCGCAAAAGCAATTTTAGATATTTTTCATTTATCCGTTTGATTTCGAAGTACTACTTCCCGCCAATAACGAGCAAATACACGCTTGTCTTTACTCATTGATAGCGTCGTCAAACAAATAACAAATGAGCCTTACCAGCCGCTCCCAAGTAGATAATAACATCCATTTTTTGGTCGGTTGGAATCGGTTTTTCAATTAAAATTCGTGCTTGGATGCTTTTGGCAAGTGTGATGGCCAGCGCATTTTCGTCCAGATTCAACTCAATCACAAGAGAGACCTCTTCGCCACTCGCGATATCTGAATGAAATGGTCTCAGAGTACAATTATGAAGTCTACTTGAACACGACGTTTAAATACAGTGCATTAATATACTTTCACTTCATACTCAAATTTTGTATCAAATATGCCTTAATGATTCTTCATTCGCTTCATTGAAATCAATCCTACTCTCGTATACATTCATTTTATACTTGCCGAATTTTTTATGACGAAAACTTTACTAAGGATTCAGCTTAGACTTACTTTGCTCTATAGAATGTACAAAATAAGCTTTGAAAAAACTGTATCGAAATAGGCAAATTTGAGCCAAATGACATTGGGCCGGTTTTATATCGCGTACTTTAACTAAAGTCGTACTTTACGCAATGATGAAGGATAGGCCTTAAGTACGACTTTAACTAAAGTACGCAATATGAAACCGGCCCATTGTTTATAGGAAACAAGCTGTACCATTCTTAACGTTTTCTGACTTTGCAATGACATCGTGGAAACCATCATAAACGTAGGCGTTCAGGGCCCGTTGCTTGATTTCCAAGGATAATTCAAAAGCAGTTTCATCCGTTTCCTGTACTACGCCCTTGAGCATCATCAGCTGTCCCTCGGTTGAATGCGTAGCTAGTCTCAAGGCCACCGTCAACTTCTTCTTCGGATCCCATTCTATTCGATTGAATTCCACTGATGATTTATCACTCGCTAATGTCACTGTTTTGCCAGGAATTTCTATGGCCGTTCCAAGCGATAATGAATTAGAAAGAGTTACAAGAGTGACGAACAGAAACAGCAGCATTGTCACAGAGTGACCTAACATTTTAGTGAAGAACAGAAAATATGGTATCGCCGCTGCAGTTCAGTCCAATACCCACTGGCGTTGCTTATAACGCTTCTACTTTGAAATGAAGCTTCTTGGAAATAACAAAACAGGTGCCGAAACGACGCAGCCTATACGTTGAACAGGTATAGGCAAAAGGGTGTGCATGTGCACCTTTCTGCACAGCCTCCGTCCGAGACGCTGAGTAAAGTAAATACAGACACGCTTGATAAGCGATCCCGAAATGCGGCCGCCTGCGACAACGTCAACGTCGCAGTCTCTTCGTCGTTTAGTCAGAGCGCGTGGGCGTAGGGGCGCAGCTTTCAAGCGATTCGCCTCTCCGTTCCTTCGCCCCTTCCACGCCGAATCATCTCATATTGACACCTTCGTCGCTCGCTTTCGGCCGATTTCTGTTGCTCTCTTCACACTTTGCGCATTTGGGTGACAGTAAACAGCTTAATACGGCCGTTGATGCATTGTAAATAGTCGCGCATACAGCGCACTGGCGCCGGTCGGAAATACGAAAGGGCCGTCAAATCGCTCATACAAATACCTCGCCTGTTTCCATTATTCGCTCACACTACAGCACTGTTAATCACACGCGGACACACGAGCAACAGAGGAGGCAGTACAACCGCGCACGCTCGGTTTAAATAAGAAGTTCCAGATACCTAATTAACATCGTGCTCGCTATGATGCGGTCTTCCTATTAGCAATTAAGAGGCGCAGGCAAGCAGTCGGCTGCTGACTAAATGAGCATATATCATCTACGCACAACCAGTAATAATGAACCGCGAGACTTGTATTCAATCGTTTCGATTGTAACATAGAGTCGATCAACAATAATTCTATCTATACGTCGATGTGAGGAACTTCGTCGAGCCGTGTCAACGGCGGCAGTCGGATGCTATCCCGGCGCACAATCTCCGCGCTCTGCATAATGTCCACTTGACTGAGACCAAATCCTTCTTCGAGATTCTGCAACGACTGACATTTGCAATTTGGGCGGCGGTTAGGGTATAAGAATGTTCCATGATTACATAAGAATCTGATCAACTCATGACTCACACTCTTCACTATGTGTTTAATCTGCGCACTGTAGGAGTAGCTTGTACATACTAGGTCACAACTCCGAGACTAGCAATCAATTTGAGTAAACGAAACTTTACTTTATATTATTTGCGCATTCCAATTGCAAATAATTGCAGTGATCAGACAACTAGTGACTTATTCGTGCCTCGTTTATTTTTGGATGTCCCTCGTCATTTCCTACCAAATGGTACATATAAACATTGAATTCCGTAGCGTTTTTCAGATCATTTTTCAGATTTCTGTTTGCCGCCATAACTTAAAGGAAAATTTCGGTAACTTTTATGAATGTTTCACACTGAAATACTCCTGAATAGAAAATTTCAGCGAAATCTAACAATAATTTTCAAATTGTACCCAAGCACTGAAGAAAAAGCTTGATGAAAAAATTATCTTAAGCTGTAGCATCAATGGCGGGAAAATCGCTATCATCGAGTGATTTTATGTCACATGGCGTGGGCGCTTGTGTTATCTATTTTACTTTACGACGCTGCCTTAACATTGTGATACATAAATCTGCGACAAAATGCTGACCAAATTTTCAAATTTTCAAATAAAAGCAAAGGTTTTCGGCGTCTTTGACTAAGTCTGCGTCGCAGCCGGTTAACAAGTCAGCGTCACTTGTTCCACAGCGTCCCAGGGCCCCGTATCACAAACCAGCAGCCAGCTGAAATCTGTATTCAGCTGGCTGCGTCTCATATTTCAGCTATGTCTGACATCTTATTAGAGGTTTAAGACGCGTATAGTATGCTTAAATCACAGCGCCTGCGCTTTTGTGAAATAGGTTCTAAGAGTTCGATGAGAATCCAATCACGTCATCCCACCGGGATTCCATCGATACGGCAGTTATCAACTATAACTTAAACAATCAGCATTAGATATCGTTCCTAATATCTAATTCCAATAGAGCCCCTTTTTTATATTTGCACACTTTTTCACAAATGCAATAAGAACTTGCATAAAACAGCCAAAAGTTGTTGACATCGTCAGCGATCACTCGATCAACGTCGCAGATATACAAGTCACAAATCTTTGCAGAAATGATAGATAACTCACGCTTGATTGTCTTTTGATAGGATCCCTTCGATCAGGATGCGGCTGTGGCACCCAGGGTTTCGAATAGGGACTCGAAATTTCTAAAATATGCGACTGCTTGATATTTCGTTACATTTCTTGTTGCTGAAGAACACCTGCCTCCGATTGGTTTAACTTTCTCATCCTTATCGACGGCCTTTAATGAGCGAAGCGGTTTTAGCTCTGCTGCCTTTCTGTATGTTCGTCCTGTAGATAGAATTTGCGAGTTTGGTTTAGTTAGCTCGAAATATTAGGATACCTCTCTTTGTGTCGTAGTCTCGCTTTTTGCGTTGCTTCACCAGTATGCATATTGCAATGACAAAGACAAATATTGCGAGCAAAACTATCAAAATAATGAGCAGTATGATCCGCCACGCCAGTTTATTACCTGAAATGTGCAGGTGATTAATATTCTCATGCTAGTAACCGTTACATCATAAAAATGGAAGAATAGATAATTGTAAACTAGCAGCGACGATAAAGACGGGTTGGCGGGAAAGGTGAATCATTTGAACGTTTGCGTGGCTCGGATGTTTGCTGCTTTGCTCAGCACTTAATTCAAGCGGACGTCACATAACTATGACTTTGAGACAAAAGTGTCGAGTCATTAAGTAAAAAGGCAATGGGATATATCATTTGCCTTTGATTACAACCGAAATTAATATTTAGAAGGCTAGAAAAAACTATAAAAATCATTCTTCTAGCAATAACGGTTAGGAATGAGGTTCCTAGTAAGAATTTTAGATCTATTCTCCTCAAATGTTTGCTCTCTAGTTTCTCAGCTGAGGTCGCGTCATTGGCAGACGACGAAATGGGGCCAACTTTTTGATGTTGCCGCTCTTCTACTCAGCTCCACGCTCTGCGGGCTGATCACTGAAGCGACGTTTGCTTCGATATACGATGTCATCAAATGTGTGTGTCAGGGGACTACAATTATCCGCGGTGTCAATATGGGCCGTTATCAATTCATTTCCTTCATGCGCTATTTTACGAGCTCGTAGGGGAACGATGTTTTTGCAGCTTTTGCCTAACCAAACAGATGATATTGTTTCGGTTCGTAATGCTCAACTGTCGTCCTCGCCATATCGGGGCTTATTAATGGCGTGCACTCAAACTGAGATGCTTAAATGAAAATCGGCATGGGTGACAGTTTAGAACGAGGAAATTACGGTACTCGCTCAAGGGCTAAAATGTTGCGCTGAACCTAAACTGTATCTATAGCTTATTAACTCTGTTTGATTTTGTAATCGTCTATCCTTAAGTTCAGTCGCAATAAAGTACGGATGATTGTATAGATTGAGTGAGGTCGGATGGAAACAGGAAACTGTTGCCGCGGTTTGAACTCATTACGCATGCATCGTAATTTCCTGTTTCAATCCATTCCGCATGTCGATATTTATATAAGCGTCTCGGCTTAAGCTTATGACAGCGATACTCGGCGTTTTAACGCGGACGACAGAACTAACCGCCATCGGGAAGGCGTCCGACTGGTTCTCCGACACCACGAGGGTTGTATGGTCTGAGATAGCCGAAGCCGGCCGGAGCGATTGGGGACATCCAAATATTGTTGTCGCGAAGACCACATTCATTTGTAAACCGCAGCTGATTGCTTGCGTTGGCGTTTTGCAGTATCTGTTCGATAATGTTGACAATTTTGCCTTCCAAACGATGCCGTTTTGAGTCATCATCAGAGTCCCTTTTATAGGAGATGCCGATATCTAAAAACAAAAGTTACCTCTGGCTTGCAACACCATTTGGTTACGAACCAGATAAGCATCCACCATTGTTGAACTTTGCTGATGATTCATGTAACTGAGTCACTTCTATTTTGTCGATAGAGCTCATATAGATATAGGGGATGTCAAAATGATGATTGTCGACCTGCAAAGCAAAGAGTAGGAGACAACGCAGCGCAGTTCAGTCACAGCGTACACAAGTCATGAATCATTTATGTCAATATTTTATCATTGGTTCTCCACTTCGATCTAATTCTGATTTTACTCATTATTTGTTCCTTTTATATGGGATACTTTAAGCCGTTCTTGCACTGTTCAAACTGAGATCTTCTTTATTTACCTCTGCTCTTAAGAAAACAAGCATTGATGAAGGTACGTTGCAGCAGTTCGATCAAATTTTTGCGCAAAACAAGGAAGGTTATGTCGGGCAGGATGCAAAAAAACTGATGGGTCAGGAGGGGAACTGTTGGGCCAAGAGACAACTCTTTTTTCCATTTCAAATTGTGAATGGTACTGATGTGATTGAGACCAGAGATCGATAATTAAGTTCGGGCGTATTTTCAAAGAGAACGAACCTGTATCCGAGTAGAGTAGTAATGCTTTCGAGTGCCAACCGCCGCATTCCTGCTAATAATCACAAAGTGACTCCGACCATCCGATATGTCGAGCAGGAAATCTGAAATGAAGCTGATAATTTGCTAATATGTAATCCAAAACACGAAAATCAAACCATATGTCAGTCCATTAGTCGAAATGTGAACTTTGGTACCTTTATTCGACGTTCCAATTTCAATGCTAAAGAGAAAAATTGTATACAGCGACTGACTGACAATTACAGGAAATGTTGCATTGTGAGGGAAAATTGAATGCGCGCAAATACGATACCTGCGGTTTTCACTGCTCTTGATGTCCTCGAACCGTAAGATTTTCTCCACGTTGTCATTGCCGGTAGGCGGACGAAAAACAACCCATAACTTATCCAAGTAGCAGCCTGTCGATGAGCAGCTCTCCGAGTGATCACTAGGGGCAATTGGAATCTCGAAGGATCCTCTTTGACTAGCTGACAGAGCAATAGACTGTTGACCTACAAAGAAAGCGGTTGTTTTTTTAATATGGTCACAAATAGAGAATAATACAAAACAGTTAGAATCCATACCATTCCCACTTTAATAGGGACAATGTGTAAGTCAGATCAGTATGGTATACGCCATCTTTGATTTGGAAAGCGTTTTATTAAAAGTAAATGGTATATATTGTTATCAATTGAAATGAAATTCATGAGCTGCTTACGTGAAGTAGTGCCATCAATTGCTTTGCATGAACTTTCCCCTGCAGTGGTGACAGAGGTATGCAACAGGGCTGTCGCACAATCGCATGCGCAGTTCGCTTTCGTGGTCGAAAGATACGACGGACCGCTTTGAGCGCCGTTACAAAAATTACGTTCACAATGAGCGCATCCTTTGTCGATTGAAAATATGTCGCCGCCGCTTGGAAAGCCACTACCTGCACTTATTTTTCTCATACGATCATAGGCCTGAACAAGCGACCTCCGCTGTCCACCGATGAACAGATCACCGATGCATCCCTGAAAACTTGAATATGCTGTAGAAAGCGAATTAAGTGGCCATTAAGTACAAATTTAGAATTTCCGCGATCAGAATCATATTAGATCAGAAGTTCCCCGTACAATTGTCAGCTTTATAACATTGAGCTCTCATGCACGTGCCTGAATTGAAGGTACTTTTTCGCGAGTATTGTCGACATAGTCATCCAATGGAGTTGCAAGTGCTTTGTCTCGAGTGCCTGTGTTTGGATATCCTCCGACGAATAGCGCGTTGTGTTTAGAGATTTTATGGGAATTTTTTGTGTAGATATGGTCTAAATTCGATCAAATTATTCTTTTCAAACATGAAAAAGTAAAACAACTTACGCGAGTTTTCGATCGGAGCCATTCGTAATTGACATATCTGTTCGTTAACAGTGAGGTAGTCGTATCCTTTTGTCTTGAAATAGGAAACTCGATGCCAACTATAGGAAGAAAATCCTAAAAGATTTCCAGTTCAAGAATATGCATGTATTGTTCAGTAAGCCAATTTTAAAAAGATAGCTTATGGCGACGAAACGTCACATCCGGGTATATTTCTTCCCGATATGTCATACGCATATGTGAATAATTACGCACAGCGCTTGATGCTAAAGACAAGTGAATAAAGTTGCGCCAGCCAATTAGTTTCACATTTTTTCAAGTAAACTACTTGAGAACGCATCAATCATGCCTTGTTTTATATTGTTTATGTGATAATATGCGCTTCCCAGACGAAATATCGTGAACACAATTAAGCGGTGTAACTACAGTATAAAGCCATGTGTTTAGGCGTTCAATGTACGTGGCGGTCCGTCCGGAACTGTGGGGCAAATATTTAACGCGCCAAGAATACTTATTTGGATGAAAACTACTCTTGATTACTGGTGTCTCACCTTCATAAATGTCGATAGAGCAGGTTATACAGTTAGCGTCCAGTTTTTCTGCTGGACGACTTTCACAAACAATGGCAGTCATGTTTCTACCGACGTAAAACACTTGCGTGTGTCGGAGGTGTGGCTCCTCGCCAGTTACTGTATTGAAAACGAGGCCGCTGTCCTACAAAGTTCATTAAGGAATCAGACATGTCTTAGAATTAACAAATTTAGTTGCAGAAGATGGAAGATAATATATAGTTTTTACCTTAATAAGGACATTTTCCAATTCAGATATACCTATATATCCTGCTTGATTTTGCAAGTGTCCTTATTAAAGAAAAAACGGTATTTATTCTTAGCAATCATGTTACAAGTTCCGCCCACGTTCGTTTGAGAACTATTAAAGTTTGAGAATTTCTCACGCCGTCCGACTTGAAGAGCGCCGAGAGAGCCTGTCCTTGATCGTAGTCATCGATGTAAAACAACGCCGACTTGGTTGGATTTCGCCGCATTTGGAACACTACAATAAGATAAAAATTCTAGTCAGACTTCTTGTCATCTGGCCATCATGGTCACCGTTCATGTCATCAGATGGACTGACGGAATTAATGATAGATATACTTCTCCTCTCTAAATCGAGTTCATAGTTTTCGCACCAAAAAAATTATTCATTGTTTTAATGAAGTTGTTCATTGAAAAACAATGAAGAGATTCATTGAAAAATCAATAAAGTACGTTGAAGTTCAAAACACTGCAATGGTTTTACAATGAATTATTTCATTAAAACAATGAATAATTTTTTTGGTGCGAAAACAATGAACTGTTCATTGAAAAACAATGAACTCGATTTAGAGAGTATTTTTTGCAACAATCACTGTATTTAGCAATGATTATCGCTCCAATTTATAAATCTTTGGAACAAAATGTAGCGTTGCCATGCCTTTATTTTAGCCCATGAAGAGGTAGAAAGAGATATAGCACAGGGCCAAAATTGAGAATTCAACATTTCATAGCATACTTTGCTCTTTATTCAGCGATTCAACGTTGTCGCACGCGTTTCCCACGGCTGCCGCAGGTGCGTAACAATTGCAGAAATTTCGCGAATTTTTCTTGCAAATTTCCACTGGAACGTTCGTATTTGTAGAGGATCTGCAATATTTACTCCTCGTCAATCGATTCATTCAATTTTGCTGATGAATGATGCAATCATAATGCCTGAATATGATGAAATAAGAGGAAACTTACACTCCTGCGGACTGCATACATTTGAAGCCTTCATCGCTGTTGTATTTGATTCGAGCGATCTGACCTCGGAACTGCGCAAAGTCCACGTTTTTTGGTTGAGCGACACGCGTGCTATCGAGCATGATCGAAGTTTCCAGCTGGTCGATAAATAACGAGCTGGTTAGCAAGTTAATATCTACCGTATGCCAGAAACCGTCTGATAACAACTTCAATTGATGTACTTCTTCGTTGCTTTGCCGAGAATACTTAATTTTGATTAGATATCCTGAAAGAAAAGATTCGCTTCAAAAAGGCAATCAGACAGTTGCTAAATACTGCTTCAAACACTAAAACGAGCTGACCGTTAAAAGAGACTCGATATATCTGTATATCAAATAAAACAGACCAAGCGACCGATTAATTTATGCTGTAACATTATTAATTTGAGAATGCGGATGAAAATTTGCTGAATGTCCCCTTGCGGGCATTTGCAAGTGGCTCTTATCAGATGCGTGAAGATGAATAGTTATTCGCAAATACCATTTTAAAATTCCACTTGCCTTGAACAATGTCTATCTGAATGGCGCTGTTGTCATCCGCTTTCAGTGTTAGCAATGGAGTATTCGGCTGGTCGGTGCGAAAAGCAAACGAAATTCTGCCCGCCTGCTGCAGCTCGCTCAGAGTGAGCGTCGATTGGTCAGCCATATGGAACAGGCAGTCTTTGTCAATAGCAACCTAAAATACTTTTTTCCTTAACAGTGAGTCATGAACCGCATTAAAACACGATTTTTTGAAGATTTTTCTAACATCTGCAGTTAAGTTATTTCTTAGTATTTCACTTTATTTGTTTATCTCATTCTAATAATCTCTGGGATTTTGTCGTCAAGTGTAATCCAGATCGAGTGCCTTGGGCCTCTGGCAGCCGATCCCTCTGGGAGACAATACCGCTAACCTTTGACTTCATATGAATAATTACCTTTTGCTGGCAGACCAATGGACCAGCGCGTATGTGTGGCTGAAGTGAATCCGTGTGGTTGTCATTTTGAGCAGGGAAGAGGTGTAAAACGCCAGCGTCCTTCCCGATCAACTCAATTGTACCGTTTCTTTGAATTGCACTCTTCACGCCGTACACAGATTCGAAGGATGCAGGCTGACTGCAAAATGCAAAATCGAATTCAAAATCGGCACTTCTACCGAAAGAATATTACGTATTCGTTGAGTACGAGGCAGGCAGCATAATTTTAATCGTCTGCGTGCAGGAATCCGCGGATTTGGTGATGTTTCTGAGCAGCTCGAGGGAACTGATTCTGAAATTGAAAGGCTGTACTACTTTTTGAAATATTTAAGGTTGGCAGCGGTACGATGAAATTGTAACGGTTTTAAAATGGAAGCGCAGCACAATATACTTGTCTTAATATCTTAAGAGAACCATGGAAGAGGAAGGGGGTACTTTGCGATTTTCTCAATATTTTTCTCAGCTTATGGAGGAATATCATGGATTTTAGGTTTTTTAATGGTTTCCTTCCCTGTCGTTAGACTGCCTTCTCCCCTGTCGTCGTTATTAATTTCGCGCTTGCTCTAAAATGAGCGTAATTACTTACTGATATCTGACAGTGCTCTGTTCGATCATTTTATGACCGTGAGGATTTTCAAGACCGCTGTGAATTGTTGTCGTCACGACGCTTTCGGGATCGAGTGATGGCGGCATCTCGCACAAGACGGCATTGGCATCTTCGTTGGACAGTCTGTTCGCAGATCCAAGCTTACGAATGCCAGACTTTCGTTGTCCGACAAAGAAATGATCCAGGCATGTTGGCTGGACTGCAAATTGATTCATGCCGGTGAAAAGAACGTGATACAACTCGCCAGTCTTGAAGCGCAGTTATTGCGAAATAAACATGCTTGCGAAACATTTCTGTATTGTATCATAACCTGACAACTAGCGCTTTATGGCAATTAATGTATATATGTAACCTTCACCACCTGTTTTTGGCATCAATATTTTCTGTTACAAATAGCATAGGTGAACACGTTTCAAGAGGGATCTGGTCTATTTTACTGTCACTTGTATTGAGATTTGTTGGATACAACAATTGTACGTCTTAGAAAGTCACAACATGATGGGACTGTTGTGAAAGTGAGCAGCAATAACAGTTTAAATTTATATTGATCTTCTCTCAGATCAGCATTTCTTTAATTTAAGCACGAACACATCTAGACTTCTTACCATCGCGATACTGACTTTCAACGACAACGGCAAATGATATCCACAGCAAGATATACAGAATTGCTGAATATGCTCGCAGACGTCGCATTTCTCACGAGTCAGCAGCGTAGGGACGCTTGCGGACTGGCAAAGTCCAGAAATTTGTAGAACCTTGCTGGGCTGATTGCAAGAGAGGGGTCAGTGTCTGCCGAAACGCGAGAGCCAAAGAACGAATCAGAAGGTGATTCGTATTGCTTCGCCTTCAAATGACTCAACCGACAGCTCTGACAATGCCGAAATAGTGGTCGGATCGGTTCGCTTGCGTGGTCTATGGGTGCCATTCTTTGCTGCTCACGATTAGAAGGACGACGGCGCCGACAAGTGGTTCTCGGTCGTACGATGAGCAAACAGTCGGCGACCGGAACCTTCCCGTCTCGCCTGCTCGTGCATGTAAGGTCTGTTTACTCATCGGAAACTCTCGTCTCATTCAACGTGAACAGCTCTTGCCCCGCACTTATCATCCGCCATGCGGCGGAAGCAACACTATCCACGTCAACTTGTTACATGAACATAAACCGTTTACAGTAATGCAACGATTTGAAGATAATTTGGACACTCTTTATCGAATGATTCGAGTCTCAAAAAGAAAGCATGATATCGTACTCAGCTTCGCGCGTATTCTGTGAACTCGAATTTGAACTCATCGCGGCTGCACCACAAGGTTATTGCTTTACGCAAAATTTATGCACTTGGAATCGAGATACTTAACAAAAGTTGAGAGAGATAGATAGAAAGTGAGGGCTCGTTTTCCATCAGCGCCGGCTAATGTAAGCTTCCTAATGCAATCTTTGACTTTTAATGATAAAAAATTCAAATTGATAAGAGTGCCTTCAAGTTAAATAATTATGCAATACAAATAATGACCATTAGGTCGTGTGGATTCCATGAAGCGACCAAAGCCTGCCATTCTTCTAAGAGTTGATTTTCAGCGTTAGCGACGACCGAGTGATCATCATGTCAAAACGATCAGCTAGTCGGTGGACGAAAGTGGAGTTGGGCTTTGTGGACGCGGACGAGACGGCCAACTTCGGGACTCGACACGAGTTCAGCGCGCCCGACAGCCTCTACCAGATCCAGACTCTCGCCTGCATTTCTCCCAGTGAAGGCGCTGAAGACGACAAAGAGAATAAACCTAGTGATAAAAGTAGAGAAGAATCTGTAGACAGCAATGGCTGCGACGAAGGGTTGCGAGTGGTGGCCGAATGCAACGGCAAACTGCTCGCTGTTGCTGTCAACGCCGACGTTTCCATCTTCGACGTGTCTTTTATGTTCCGCTTTCAGTTCGTCACTGCGTTTGGTGAGTCCCCTCTCCCTTTTGGTGTCTCTGCCTATTATATAATGTAAAAGTAGTGGTTAATATATTCGAACTACCTGCGAAAAAGCAAAAACAGAGTAACGTGAATTTATTTATTTGTGCGGAAGAAGAGAGTATGGCTAAACATACTTATCTGAAAGGAGGGTACCATACTTTCATTCCAGCTACATATGACGAGCAGTTTAGCGGTCAGTTAATTACTATACGAACAATTATGATTCGCAGCCAGCTTGTCATGGGTAGCTGAAAACATTCTGTGAAAGATAACTTCAGTTCGAAGTGACCGCAGTTCCGCTTTAAAGCTTCAAGTTCTAAATATTATTATATGAACCGTTGAATCCATTGATGATATCGCAGTCTCGCTTCAGATTCGACGGTGACGGGCTTGTGCTGGTTGCCAGATGTGGACATTCTTGCCGTCGGTTGCAGCAACGGCTATTTCTCCTTCATCAGCGCTTCGAAGGAGTCGATTCTTTATCGAAAGGTAGCCAATTGCATAGACATTTGGCTGGTTTTATAATCATGTTCTTTAACTAAAGTCATAATTAAGTGATATTCTGTAGGATTGTGTTAAGTACGACTTTAGCTATAGTACACGATATGAAACCGATCAACTGACTGATTACTGACGGATTTTCTTTATTCAGCGACTACAAAGCGGATCAAGCAAGCCGCTGACAAGTTTGACGTCATCGCTTATCGGTCGCGATTGCGTTGTCGCAGCGACGTTTGCGGATGGCAAGCGATGCGCATTGTTTCTTCCCGATTATGCGGATGCATTGAAAGCGCTGAAAACCAACAATATGCAAGCGTTCAAACAGGTATTAACGTCTGTAGAAAATATTGGTCTGATGTTGAATTTATCATTTTTATATTGCATTGTGCTCCGTTTCTTGAATTATTTTCAAGGGCTCCCATGATTAGTGACATATATTTTTGACCTCTAGCGAATGCAGTACTTACCAAATTTTTGAGAAAGTGTTCGACTTATTTCTCATTTCCATATTAGGTCATAGCGAACATCCGCATGGAGGCGTGCTCTGCCGATTTCGGAATTCAAAGCGCTCACCTGATGTCGTCTTGGAACTCTTGGCTCTTGGTATAATTTTATTCCGTTTGTTCTGCTACTTCGGCTATCGAACCGAAATTTTAGCTGCCGACCTCTCCAAAGCGGCCTCCATACATTGCGCCGTTTGGCTCAGAGACCGTTGAAGCGCTTCTGCTTGCTAGCGGTAAGGGTTTATTTCAAAAATTCCTTAAAATGTTAGCATATTATTATTCATGGAAAACATCGAGCTCTCTTCGTTCATGCAGAGTGTTAGACTGTGTTTATACTTAATAATCCAAATGTTTCGATCAGTAAAAAGAAATCTTAGATTATATTCTACAAATATTATTCTTGTTAGAAAACAGAGTTCAAGCACCGAAAAGCGAGCTCATCTCTGCAAACTACGGTGCCTGGCGAGATTCCTTGTTACTAATCGAAAAATTGTGAGTCTAACACAGCGATGAAACGTAGAGAAGTATAGCATGTTTTAAGCGAATCACATTGGAGACATTTTCAGGTGAAGATTCGTCGGCTAGATGCATCCGTGCGAGCAGTAATGGACGTTTTCTCTTCTTACTGGGAACGAGCGGCCAACTTTCCGTGTGGGACGCGTGGACGCATTTGCCGATTTATCGCCGGATGATCGCGAACGCCATCGATATGGCCCTCCTACAGACCGATCGCGCCACCTACGCCCTCACCGACATTCGTCTCATCCTGCTCGTTGCCAATGCCGGCAATGACAAGAACACTGGGCCGACCGTCGAGATTCGCACCCTTCCTTCGCTTGATGTTGTCTACTCTGTCGTCGTCAATCAGGGAACAACGCTTATTGCGAATACTGTTGATGAAGAGGATGGCATTGTCATCGTTGAGCCCGAAAAGGACGAGCTCGGGTTCGTTTATCGTCTTTTGAAAAGCTTTGAATATACTTTAGTTACACGGTCTTTTATCATAATTGTTCGTTACTTTTGCATTTTGAAATTATCTGTAGAGGGGAATCACACGGTTCATTTCAATTTCGCGCCAATAATTTCAGATGCGTTGACAACCTGCGCATCAGAACCGTTGTGGAGGCGCAGCCGGATATGAAACTGATCAGACTTCTGAATAAGTGTCGCTTCCAGCAGGCGGAACTGTTCGCCAAGCAGTTCGGATTGGACTTGCAGGTTTGTTTGATCCCTGAGTAATGTTCGGGTTACTGTAGTTTGTGATCTAGATCGTGTACAAGACGCAGTTGAACTTTTTGCTCGACGAATTGCAAGGTCCCAACGCCGAACAGCAGCATTTCGACGCTTTCATGAAATGTCTCGCTTCTGTGCAAGATGACGATTTGGTATGGTGTTTTAGTTTTCGCAAATCGATCGTTCGCTTTGTATTTGCATTCTTGCATACAGTGGGAGACGGATAAAGGGACTGTTTATTACTTTTTCTTTAAAGTTCTACAATACTTAAGAGACTAAGAGAAATCTTAATGAAAGATAACTTTTTTGCGTTTCCCTGCGTCTTCTTATGCGCGGATGTTACTGTATGGAGTCCGCACTGCACCCACCGACCTGCTAGTCAACGAGGGATAATTTAGATGGAATATCTATCCCTTAATCACTCTATGTGCGGTAGTATGCACGCCACTGAGAATAATGATAGGTTGTTTGGTATAGATAATGGCAACGATGAGAGAGTTATTCGTATGCGCGATATTCTTGAAGAATACAAAATAGAAATTGATGAGAGCAAAAAAGAGGGGCTGCGACGCAGAATTTACAGGTTAATGCGAAAGTTGCAGGTTGGCGATACGTGTTTGGCGGGCGGTACATTGCTGACGCGTTTCGACTGGATCGCGGCACTTTTGAACTACTCGGACACGCGCAAGTCGGCCGATGCGGACACTCTCGAGCAGCTGACCCGATTGAAGTACAACCTCGCCACATTCCGATTGGTCTTCGGCGCTCAGGCGTCTTTCGACCGCGATGGTCGCTGGTTCGACTTCGCCGCCGGGCTCACTTGGCCCGACATCGTTGTCGACTTTATTGCCCGCGGCAAACTCCCCGAAGCGCGGCTTATTTGGGCGCGTTATCAGCTTATCATCGGCCGACGACTCGGCGAGCAGGAGGATGGGTTCGTGCTCTTT
>NIUQ01001695.1:0-36936 GCA_002796945.1 Plectus sambesii
CTCACCACAAATGGTCGCGTCGTAGCTGATCTCGTCTAGTCCGATTATGTCGAAGTTGGCGCTGAACGACGCTTTGAACACTATCTGAACCAATAAATACAGTGTAAATCGTTTATAACGGTTTTTCTTATAACGATAATTCGCTTATAACGGACAGGTTGATCCCAAATTTTGGCCATGTATGCTTTTTACAGGGCACAAATGGTTTATAACGGTAATTGCTTAGACCGGTCAAAATTAGCAAATGATTTTTTGCTTATTTTGACGCTATATTAGGTGCAATTATAAGTTTGTTTCCAAAGAGTACCCATAGGTGTTACGTTTGTCAATCATCCACAGCGGACACTGATGATCAATCTCAAAAAGACTCATTTTACAACACTGGCATCAGTATCTTATTCAACCATGTCAGAGGCCTTTTAAACGCGGATAATTCACTGGAAATGCTTGAACTGCATTACTCCTATTTCTAGTTCTTTTAGAATTTTGCTCATAGATCGAAACGACTCATTGTTACCATTTAAAACGATGCTTTAATCCTCATGCAATGAAAATTATGTTAAGAAACGTGAATTTCAAAGAGAAAACTGTTGCATGAACATTACTGTATATGAACGCTGCATAAAAGAGTGTGCAATACGTTGCAAATGAGCGCTACCCTCTGAACACACATGAAATATACAGGTAGACGGACGGCCGGACGCACATAGACGCGAGTCGTAGAGTGCGGTCTTAGGAGGGCAGGGACAGAAAGGAAAAAACTGCTTCCATTCCACGCAGATATCAAACAACAACAAAAGCGACTTACCTCAAACGGCTGCTCTATAGGAGGCAGCTCTGTAATGTGAAGGACCCATTCCTGAGAATGGATGCCGGTAATAGCGGAGTAGCAAGAGAGTCCGCTATTGCGTCCGGGAGGAATGCGCACGCAGACTTCCAAGGAGGGAAGGTTGGCAGTTTTCCAGAACCAAAAGCTGAGCCGTCCCACGCCCACCTGGCAGTTGATCGTTTCGCTGACTAGCAGCGCGACATCCTGCGCCGTCTGCGAGAATGCCCCACGTGTATACGCGAATAAATCGCCTAAAAATCATACTGTCAATAGACGATGGGACGAGTATAGGGATCATTTTTCACTCAGTAACGGCAAAACAGTCTTTCCTGAGACTTTCATTGACGTAATGCGTGTTAAAGATAGGGTAAATTTGACGTTCTACGGTCTCGACGCTCGTTACTGATCGAAAAATTTCCCCTATAAATGTTGTGAGTAGGCAGTGATTTATTCTGAGACCGCAAAGGGAGTAGACGACCGAGTCAGATAAGCACGAAGGGATCAAGTGAGAGGCTTATAAATACGCCTCATTCGCGCCCTCGTCTGCAGTACCGTATTACGCCTTTGTCCACTGATGTTGCGCAACTATTGTGTTCAGATTGGAAGTGTATGCGTTTTTAGTGCGTGCTGTGTATGTGGGTCGGTTTGAACAAAAAGCCCGGTATGAACTCTGCACAGGTATATGCGTGGGATAGCCAGGAGTGTACCATAAAACAGCACTGTATGTTTGACTTTTGATGCTTGACCGACTAACCGATCGACCTATAGTATAACGACTCTGTCAAGAGCAGTTCAGTACATTAGAATTCTCCCATTAAAGTAATGTAGATTTAAAAAGCCTCTATTAAGAAAGAACACTTTATTTACTGATAACGTCGAAATCAACCGCGCGTTGGCGGGCTCGCTGAATATTTGGGCATACGACGTCAGCGACTTAGCGCGCATCATCGTCTACGACCTCACTTACGCGCATAGGTCAGTGGCTGACGGACGGGATATAAAAGTATCACATTTCCTTGAACATAAATCCCCGAGACCTATTTTCGAGAGCTCAAAGGGTTGTGACGATCATATTTAAGCGCGCACGACGTCCCACATTAAAGAATCGCGTATATTCGCCAAAAAGTATTGGTTCTTGAATCCCTTTGCCATCAAAAACGATTTAGTAGGGCAGGATTGAAGCAAATGGAAGAGGACTCGTGTTCGAGAACGTTCGGTAGCGCGCGGATGGAAACGAGCGCCTGCGATTATAATTATATCACTAACGTTCTGATCAGAAGTCACCGGCAAGCCGACAGTGAATTGACGAAGATTTAAAGTACAGTCATACTCACTAACGTCCCCTATAAGAGAATCGAGCTGCCAGCTGCTCCGTTCCCTATTTCCTATAAGGATCCTACGCCCAATACTCAACGCAGCAGTCGTATAGGCTCGGTAACAAGTGGTTAGGATCATTTCGAAAGGTCTAAGAAGACACATAGCATTACAAGACATATTTCAAACTCATGACTTTCCATAAATGTAAATAACACGAGTTAAGAGGGCGCTATTCCGCTTGATGTGCCGTATAACAGGTCCTATTTGGAAAGCATCAACTCGGCCTTATGTACACAGAACAGCTGAGCTCTCTGGCAACTACAACACTGGGCAACGCTTAGGTCAAGTTTAAACTTACAGAATAGTAGGTTTCATTTTAATTAATACAAGGTTAAACAGCCGAATGGGGTCTAATTTTAAGAGTATAGATACCCCTATATCGAGAGAGAGAGAGAGAGAGAAAGAATGAATAGAAATAAGAAATCACGACGTACCGTATCCATCCTTGGAGCGCGGAATGCTGTGCCAACTGTCTAGGACAACGCTAGAGCCTATATTCCAATCGAAGGTGTCGTCCAGTCCGTTGGTGCCATTACGCCATCGACAAGGAGTCTCGAAATCACAGTTCAGGTCCGAAGCTGCAGCGATCTGCGCCCATACGCCTCTGTTCCTTACTGAAAGAATACCGTAATGCGCGCTCATTGCAACTGTTCTTATCCACTTATCAAATGTAATCGATCAGCCATTCAGTTCAAACTCCTACGCGATTTTCGTGGCGATAAATTGTGATATCCGTGGATTGATATGAAGCGCGAGGATTAGTGTACGTAGGCTTACGCATCTACGAATGGCGCTTAATTACTGTGCCCTTCAGCAGTACTCAAGTTTGAATATCGCTCAATATTAACCCACCAGTATAACATATTATTGTTTGTAGAATAGTGCAGGATGTTCAATATCAGACATTCAAACATAGTAGCACATCGACTATAATCCACTCGTAATCGTTATCCATTCAGCAAAGCCCAAATCTCAGCTGCACGACGACAATGCGGCGCATATTACGATATCTTGAAACCAAATAATAAAAATCATTTAAACCAATTATAACTCAAGCGAGTACCCCAAAAGATCTCAGCGAGAGTTGAGCGCCAAAATTCTTAACCGCAAAGAGCTCACCAGTAAACAATCCATATAGAAAAGCGCAGAAGACAAGAGAAAAAGGCGAAACGAACGGTCTCATAGTGGAGAGCGTCGATATTGTACATCCATTCACACCATAGCGTTCGCAGCGTGCGAGCGACCGCTTCGGTCAGGTAGCACGGAGGGCACTGTGTCGGCGCGGAAGTGGAAGACGACGCCGGTGATTGTTCGACAATCACCAGCAATCTCCTGTCTGCGCGGAAATGCGCCGATCGACGACGATCGGGGATGGTCGCGGCGAGTGGACCACACCAATCACGTGCGACCGCCTGACTCCCTCCCCTTCACCGCGCCCAACAATCCTTGCCCTCGACCTTGCGCGCGCACAATTCCGCATTGCGCAATCGTCGCACAATCGCCGCACAATACCTCGAATTGGGAAGCGCCGGCGATCGCTGGACCATTGACGCCTAAAGGTCTTCAGTGGCAGTGGGTCAGTCGGGACACGCGCCACAGACGCAACGAGTCTGTCCGATCGTAGGCGAAGAATTGGTCTATGTCGGCCACGCACACGAGCTCCGTTCGCCAGCCTCCCCCCTTTGCCAGCCCGTCTAGCCACTCTACCAAATCGTCGTACGCCGGCGATGCCACTGTCAGTGTGTCCGCGTCGAAATTTACTCTGCAATGTAATGATTGAGATAATATCGAGAGTCACTTTTGCTTCCGGAGGTCGTGGAGGAGTTTTTTTGAAGGGCGTCGTAGAAAGTATGGTTGGAGTGGGCCCTGGCGTAATCAGTAAAGCGGATTCTTTATTCTGTCCCCTATCGCATTCGCAAATTACTGGATATGACAGCTGTGTTATTGTTACTGATTATGAGCGATATTTTGTGTAAATGGGAACGCGCATTTCTCAGCGCTTCTAACGTTATATGTAATTTGAACCATACAACCTCACCACATTGAATATTCAAGAATTAATTATGGAGTAGGTAAAGGAGTAAATATTGAATCCATTCGAATGCATAAGAATTTGGAATAATATTGCTCCATTCAGTTCTCTTCGGTGTTCTAGCGCATTCAAGCAACTAATCAAAAAATTTCTTATAACCGAGCTCGACTGTATAAAAATTAGGCATGGACTTGCGGATGTTGATACAACCGTCAAAGCAAAGCGATCAATGCAAGAAAGCGACCAACCGTTCATCGACGGAGAACAGCAGCTCCTCAATGGGCAGGTTTTCAATGAGCGATTCGATGAGCGCGAATAACGCCTTGTTCAGTTCAAGATCGTAAATGCAGTCGGCAGCCACCAGCGTTCGACACCGAGTCAGCAGCTCAAAATCGTCGCGGGACCACAAAAAGCGATGCTCGCCCAGTTTGAATTTCCCGCCGTCGCGCCAATCGAGCAGTTTTGATCGAACGGAAGTGTCGTTCGTCGAAGCGTTGCTCTCCAACAGGCGCAGGACGTTGAAATGGTAATCTGCAAGATGGTTCACAGGATCTTCCAACCAACGCAAGCATGTCTCGTTTCAAAAGTGTATACTGTCATATTGTGCAGTCACAATGTTCGACTAAGACTCCTTTGATCACTGACTTAATATTATGATCACGACGCTGAGACGGTGTCTGAAGACATTATTTTTCACCAAGAATAATAGCTGTTTCTCATTTTTATGAACGTAAATTGATAAAGAGAAGCACAATCGAAATTCAAAGCAATTTGCCTCATTCAATCTAAAATTTCTTATTACTGATGGTATAATTTTGACTAAACAACAGCTGGCTGCCATAGTGAAAGGCAGTTGAAAGCCACAGTTTCATACAACAGCATTACCAGTTGCAATGACAGTGCGTCTAGTTGTGGCAAGTGCGATGGACGTCAGTCCAGCTCCAGCGCCAAGCTCCAAGATGACGGAATGATCACTTTGCGGTTGATTATATAAATAGTCGGCCAGCAGAAGCGATCCAATCCATACTTGCAGTCCCACATCGTCAAGAGCGGTTCCAGTCGCGTGCTCTGAAATCGGTTTAAATTCACTCAGATTTGCTTGCATTTGTTCACATTCATTCAAATTCGTTTATATTCACATGTCAATATTCGCACTTTTGTAAGGAATTGTACCCTATATTCTTTTCAGCTAACTACGACAAGCTGCTTAGCAGCAAGTTAATTACTAGACAAACAAATAAGATTCGCAGCCTGCCTGTAATAGGCAGCTGAAAATACAACATAGGGTAAATTCCTTTATGAAAGGAATGACTGAAATTTGCCTATAAGGTGCGTTGTAGGGTGCCCATCTAACCATTGTGTATCTATGCGCATTCAGCGTTGAATTATCTCACAGCGAAGAATGCGTACTTTGAAGAGTTTCGTAAGGAACAACGGCGCCAAAAACCTACCAATTACGATCACGTCCCTTTCCTCTTCATCATTAGTTACACGCTGAGGCGCGGGGCATCGATAGACGAACCGCGATCGAGCAACTGAAATAAACGGCATAATTAGTCCGTCGCCATGGCGATAGAGTAAAGTCGCCGAACCGGTGTAACTTTTCAGTCGCCTGTCACTGATCGACCGATAGCCGCCGAGCTCGGATGATATGTAAGCGCTCATCCGTAAAGAATGGCTAAGTGCTGAATACTACTGGCGATTAGTGTGAGACCTGCAAGTTTGTTATCAAGAATTAATTATACAAATATGCAATGAATTCTTGTGCTTTGCTAATTTTGAACTGGACAGGAGGACACCGACGAGAGCACCTATTCTTTGACCCTTATTTTACTTGTATGCTATACAAGCCAAAATAAGTGTAGAAGTGGAATATATGAAACTTTAAATAAAATTCCAGAACGCCATTTTTATCCGGATTTAATTGCACTATCGTCCACGCCATAACGGATGTGTGAACACGTTCTTTCGGCCAACAAAATCGCAAGGCTGCACAAAATAATGTTACGATATACATTCGTGCGAGCTTGCAATTATTAACTTTATCTGAAAGATCTGTTCAGAGACGGCGTTTAGGTGTGCTCCTAAGTGAATTCGTTCGCACTGAACAGTTTCCTCTCCCTTCATTAACTGGTCCCAGTGTATAAAAGCAACTAAAATAGTCGCCGAGACATGTCGGCAAGGAAGGTTCAACCACGATCGCATGATCCCGATATCGTATTGACCGAAACGCGGCAACAACTTTACTTCGTTCACCAGTTCACACAATTCAATCATTGCGCACCTTGAAGCACTAACCACAGCATTTTTCATTTCCATCAAAACAATATGATAGCATAATGAATAGCTCACCAAATAGGCGATATAATTATTGAATCATAGTGATGGCAACAGAGAATGTCGCTCGACGCAAAAATAATAGAAATCAAAGAGTATTCGAGCTTAAAAAAGACTTCTAACACTAGAACATCAACGTGACAACACGGTCTACTAACAAAAGATGCGAATGAATTCATAAAATAATTGATAACAACTGCCAACCGAGCGAACGCTCAACACAGAGATGCTGCCGAAGAGGGGACGGAGCTCGCACATAAATCCATCCAATAAGTGTGCTATGATCGGCAAACCGACGTTGCGAAGAAAATTGATCGACAAACAGACGTTGCGACAAAAAATTGATCGACAATCAGAGAGAAGATGTATGAAGAGCAAGCATGAAGTGGCTGAGAGGCGAGTCTACTTGTCCTTCTTGGTCTCGCTCTCATCGGCGGATTCTTCGGCGGCGCTCGCATCCTCCGCGTTATCTTCTTCAGCTGAACCGTTGGCCTCAACGGCGAGGGGCTCATCCGTACTCCTTTCAGCGTTCTCATTCTCTTGGTTCTCGATCTCAGCCTGAGCGGCGCCGGTTGGATCGGCCCCGGAGGTGCCGAACTCGTTGACGCGATTGGGATCGACGCGGTAGATCCAGCGCTGGTACAAGTACACCAGGAAGACGATGTCGTCACGGAAACATCCAATTCGGTACATCGTCGGCATTCGGATGACGAACGCGAAGAGATCGTCGATGAAGGTGTTGATGAATTTGTACGACAGCATCCGCCAGGGCAAATGAGCCACCGACTTCAGCTTGTAGTTGATGAACAGCTGCGGCGTCATCATAATGAACCCGAACATAAGCAGGAATCCGTACAGCATGTTCAACACCCAGCTGTACCAACCCTTCTGCTCCATGTAAATCAACGAGTACACCGCGTAGCCCGCCAACAGCGGGTACAGCAGCCAGGACAGATACTTGAATGCCATCTGCAAAGAGAATAATTGATAACATGAAGCAAGCATTATTTATTTAACATTTTTGGAAGCTCTGACCAAATATAAGACGAATGCCTACATGCAAGAAGGATGAGCAATATGTAAAATTAAAGGAGAATAAATGTGAAGACATTGGATTTTGAATTAAGTCATAACTGAAGCGAAAAAGGGGACTACAAAGGTGCGGCTAAAACCTGCCCCCTTTTGTGTTCAGTCGCAAATGCTCTATCAATTGAGCTACCTATGTATAATAAGCATAACCTTCCTCAATCATTTAGGTAACGTACTGTTCTTTAAACCGAAACGAGACGTGCGAACAAATTAGTAAGCGCAATGCGAAAAAGCTAAAATTCGAGAGACCCGCATCGAAAATATAGTAGCATATTCATGTGGATCGAGCAAATAATTCATTTCCTCCTTTCACAATTTTAAATTCGCGCGCAGATATCATTTTAGCGCACAGAACAGAATACAACATGTCTTCATGAGAACCAAACAAACTCGCAAAATCTGTGAAACAGTTCCAAAAGAATTGCTCATCCAGCGCTCACCTGATCGTGCTGCTTGGTGGCCGACTCGACATAGGAGCCTTTATCGGCGATGACAATACGGGGGATAACGCCGAGGAGGGGGCGGGAACGGTCGATGGAGACATTCATGCACTTGGGGACCTTCCAGAGCTCGATGAGCAGCCCAACGAAGACGGAGCATTTGACGACGAAGTTGGTGTCGTTGTCGCAGATGTAGAGAAAGACGATGAGCGAAGTGAACACGCTGAACAACACCGACCGCACCGACAGACCTTCCAGACTCTTCCGCGATCGCCAGAACTGAATGTCGTTCTTGAACGCCAAGAACTCGAATACTGTATGCAGTAGAGAGACAATGACAGTTATTCCTGAAACGGGTTATGAATGTTAGTTGAGTGAAATGGTAAACAGCGGCAGGTTAATATCTGGAGATTGAAAATGGAATGGCGATATTTATATGATTTATGAGAGTTATAGAAAGGATATGTTTGAAATAGTAATATGGGGTAGGGTAAAATTAGGTTTCACAAAGTTGCTCAGCACGCAAATTATAACAGTTTACTATAGTCAGTGTTAACAGTTCGTCGAATATAATTTCAGTGTGTTCACAGCATGCCAGCATAAGTTAGAAAGAGCGCCCAAATGGGGAAATCATCAAAGAATTATCTGCGGTAATTTATGGTAGGCTTTAATAAAAAATCAAAGCAGTCATTGATAAGTATATTAAACCGTGCCCCATGCTCACATACGTGAGGTCAGACCTGAATGTCCCTATTCTTTCCAAAGAACCATTCCCTTTTTCCAGCAACAAAACTTCAATATGTTTCAACATACCGAGTAAGTAAGGATTGGTTTCAAGAATAGCCTGCTTGATGCTGTCCTGGTCGTCTTCGTTCTCCTCGAAGAGCTCGCCGCCCATCTTCATTCAACATACCGAGTAAGTAAGGATTGGTTTCAAGAATAGCCTGCTTGATGCTGTCCTGGTCGTCTTCGTTCTCCTCGAAGAGCTCGCCGCCCATCACCTGAGACCACTTGCCACGCATCTGTTGGGACGCGTACAGCTGCCACTTGAAGAGCGACATGGGCGAGTAGGTGAGGGTGAGGTTGAGTTCGGTGACGGTGTCGTTTAACGGCATGTACTCGCTGCCCAGGTTCCAGTAGTCGTTGAAGAAGAAGATGGGGTAGTAATCATTCGTCACCGGGTCGAAGTGGACTGCCTCATCTAAGGGCGACGGCAGCATTCCTGCAATATAAGCCTTCGTATAATTACATAACACAAATACAGTCATGTTCATTGAAGGATAGTTGATGTACAGTTTACACTGGCTTGTTAGCGAACGCCGATGAAATTGAAGTCATACAGAGAATTCAGTATTTATGAATCTTGATTGGAAAGGATTACTTCAGAATAGAGTGCCGAACTTGTTTCAAATATTCTATCATCTTGAATGAAAAAATATGGAATAAACAAACAGATGGAACAAAAAGACAGTACCTTTCTGCCAGGCAGTTTGATCGTCGATCAAATTGAGAGTCAAGTTGGGATGCCAGTGAGACAGAATCTCATGGGACATAACCTCTGCTTTTTTCTGGTCCTCTTCGCTAGCTTCTGTGTGGCCGGTGAGTAGGTTTTGGGTCTTGCGGTAATGCTTCTTCTTGAATTTATTGATACGACGACTCCGATGGATAGTTTCTCGCTTCATATGGTTCCTACTCTGCGGGTCGGGGGAGTGACCAGATTTCACGATAAACACGTGCATATACAGCGAGCCGTTGTTCTGCAGCTGCGACGGGCACGGGAATGTCTTCGCCTGAGTGTAGGTGCCGTCCTTGTTCGGCCCAGAAGTCCAGTCGCCGTAGACCAACCCTTCTTCCTTCCAAAACAGCGCAGAATTGTCGGCAAAGTTGGAGAAGCGTTCTTCGAGAGGCGACAGATAAACGTAGAGGTCGAATTCCTGATTCTTGCGGAACATGTTCATGCTGGGGGCGGCGGCGGTGGAGGGAGGGCCCACTTTGCCATCAACAGTGGCCGTGTGGTTTTGGGGAGGCGGGGAACCACGCCAGTTGCGTACCAGCGAAGAGACAAAGTAGATGATCATCATGCGGTAGGCCAGCGATTTCACCATCGCCCACCCTCCCTGCGCCACACCCGGCCCCGCCGGCTGGTCACCACCGGCGCCGTCTGCCACCGCAGGCGCCACTTGATTGTTCTCTGGCATCTTCTTCCTTTTCCTGACTTATTCACTCAATTTTTTTCCTATTCGCAACGCAGGTCCTATATTCCAACCTGAAATCAGGAGAACGTTATTTTACGTTCGATTATGAGTTGCATTCAACTGAAAGGCTATGGACTATCTTGTAATTGCGGATGGAATTCACTGATTTGCTGAGCAAGCCTCATAATGGTATTCGCCTGCCAACTAAGAGATCAAAATTCGTACCAAAAAAATTAGTATGGCATCACTTTCTCTATGTACATTTGCCAAAAAAGACAAGTTTCTAGTGTTGAGATACTTCGATTCCGTTCGCAATCTACACTTCAAAGAATATTCTATCAATCAAAGAGAAATGAAGTAGGCGAAAACGATAACCCTCACAATGAACTCAGACAGATCAATCAATCTACAAAATCGCGCACAGTGAATTCCGCAAAACCGCAGACCGATGCGCGCGCCTGCGTGCCTACAAACGATAATTTAATCGAAACGAAGCGAACGCGCCGGCCGACGAACGAGACGATCGAAGGCGGCCACGCATGATGACACGAGTTGTCTGTGGTACTGTAACAGAACTGCGCGGTAAGACTCAATACAATACGATTAATGGAGAATTTTTCCGAATTATTCGATCACTGGCTATTCGGGGAAATGGATGTTTGGAGTTAAAGTAACGCTCCTTACCTCTGTTTCATTCTCAGCGATCTGATTGCGGTCCTGTCTTTACACAACTGTTTTCACAAAATTTTGATAATACGTGATTCAAGGTGCGTCCTCTGCATGTACAGTCGACCGCACGGAAACGAGTCGCACCAGTACCGTATCGTTTAGCACAACAAATTCAATTTTAATTTAAAGTAAGCAGGCAACGTACATAATTGGCATGGTTACTTACAGAATTCGTGATGGTTTGCGCAAAAAATATCATATATTCTGTAAGTAACCATGCCAATTGTGTACGTTACCTGCTTACTTTAAAATATGAATTGAATTTATGAGTTACAGATTACGGTACTGATGCGACTCACTTCCGTGCGGTCGACTGTACTAGATTGTCCCAAAATTCTTGCACAGTCATGGGCTCTAAAACATCAAATGACGATTCATGTCTGAAAACGTTCAGACTTGTGGCTCGAGACAATGTAAATTTTTTGCGAGCGAGAATTTCATTTGATCAGTGTGCTCTTAATCAGCAATCGTTCGCGTGGCATCGCCAAAACTGACTCATGGAAAATGACGATTTGGCCAAGCGCGCCGTGATTTGGCACTTCAGGAAGACTGAAATAAAGGCCTTAAGGATCCAGACTTGAACGCAGAAGTCTTCCGGCGAGTCTGCTCCTGTTCTACGCACCGTCTCCTCCACTATCCAACGCTTCAGCGAGAACTGGGACACATCAGAAGACCGTCCGCATAGTGGCCGCCCTACTACTGAACCCACACCTCAAAATATCTACGGCTGTGGAGCGCGCTTTGCACGAAGATTGCCGAGTCTTGAGCAAACGTCAGAGGACACCTGAGGCATTGCCCATAGGAGAAGTCATTGCATTAACATCGAATATCATGAAATGGAGAAGGTTCAAGCAAAGTAAATCCCAAAACTTTGGTCAGCCGACTTAAAAAACCGCGTGTAGCAATTTTTCGCCATCATATTCCTAACTATCAGCATGAGAAGGATCATATTTTGTGCATAGAGACTGGCGATGAAACGTGAACATATTACTTGAATTCTGAGACCGGGAGCTCTTCTCGTTCTTGGAAGCGATGCCATGAAGATACTGCGATCCGACCCAAACTCATGCAGTCAACGCCAAAGAACATGGCGAAATTCTTATGACAATTTCAATGGATTTTTCTAATTGGGTGGTTCCCAGATAACGAGACGGTCAACCACGATTAATAAATCAGAGATTTGAAAAAAAACCACACGAAGCCAGCGAGAAGTAGCATCGTGGAAACTCAGTCAGTTTTCCTTCAACGCGACAACATGTGGTCCCACACCTGCAGCTCTACGAAAACTACCATTGCTCGACTCGGATGCAAGATCATGGAGATTGTGAACCCGAGATCAAGATATTCTCCAGACTTTGCTCCCAGTGACCAATAGCACCTCTCGGGGCTCAAATAATCACCATATGGGCGGAGGTTCACTATCGTTTCCTAAGCCGAATTCAGCTGCAAAAAATTCAATTCAAGCGACTTCTGAAAATTTCTTCGCCAGAGGCATCGATCGGCTTCCGTCACTCCGACGAAGCCGTATGGACAATAGGGGATTAATTACTTTCTTTATTTGTGCTCCAGGGGAGATTAATTACTTCAGCAAAATCCATAGAGGAGTAATTACTTTCTTTTTGTGCGCTTGAGATTCGGTCTGAGATGTTCAATAACTGAATCGCAGCCGTTAGTGTATGAGTCTTTGGGACGGCCTAACACCTCATATCGAAATACGGTGTTCGAAAGAGACAAAAATGATTCAGAATCTGATCGCTAGTTTCGTGGTTGCTTTCGGTATGTAAAAATCACTCTATTACGCGTTCACTCACAAAATTTTAAAATTTTAGGGTTGTTCTGGCAAACGTTTGCTGATTCTACAGCTGCTGCTGTTTCAACCGATGAGAAACTGGCCATCGACATAAAAAATATTCAGCAGACAGATAATGGATTTAATGCACAAACTAATACGTCAAGTAAGCTGTTTTCATAGACTGTTCTTCTTTGTCATTTGAAGATAGACAACTATCGTAAAAGAGCGACTTCTCTTGTTTCTCGCTAATCAAAGTGACGCAACCTCGCCTTTTTATGAGATTTAGTACTGGAGGAATTTAAGAATGTTGTGAAGGTTTGAAGGAAATTTACGCTCTTTGATTGACTGAGATTTGGTGAGCGTGTCTTTTGTCCATTCGATCGATTGCGAGAGTTCGCAGTCCGTGATCGAGCGTATTCTGAATTGAGCCCATATTGATCAGAAATATATACTTATCTTCGCAATCTTCAATATGCAAGTTATTGCGATCCAGATTTATACGATATTAGCCGCATCACTTTCGGAGGCTAACAATCTGACGACCGCTATGACGAGTAAAGTTAGGACTCAATTAAGCGACGCCGAGGAAACGTTTTCAATGACACTTTGTGTGTTTTTCAGACTGCAAATGTCCAGATAATGTCGATCTGAACAAAAGCAACCCGAACGGAGAAATCGAATATAATAAACTCGATTCAACAACCTCCTTTGTTTGCTGCACGAATTGTGTATCAGTTATCTCAGCACCTCCAGGATATCAAGTGGAAGTAACAAAGAGCTACTTACAATTTTATAATGACTCGAAGGCTTCTCTCACGATAAGGAATGGAAACGGAAATGGTGGATACGTTTTGGGAAAGTGAGTAACGCGAGAGAAACATAATACTAATGTACTGTGCGAGACTGTATAATCGTCTTCATAAAAACCGGGTTCTGCTCGCAAATCTGTAATTTCCAGGACCCGCACGGTATTATACTATTTATATCTAAGTCTGAATATATGAAATATTTCATCATTTCTCGTACTCCGATATATGTACTGCAGTACATAAGAGAGTACAGATAGAAGAGAATTTTGTCGAATTCTTATGCATTCTCTTTTATCTCAGTTTTTCTATACTTATACGGTAGTTCTCGTGGTTACCTCAAGCTGTTACAAAACAAACCGTGGGTTACGCAACAATTAGTGGTTATAATTTAAACAATAGTTGGCAAGCTTTCTATTGCATTACGTGGTACTGAGCGCATACAACGCACTGAACTGGCATATAGCAGCTATTTATTAACTAAGTGCGACATTTGCGCATCGAAATCAACGCGTTAGTCTGATTTACAGTGAAGGACAAAATGTCGAATAATAAAATGGAGCACATGATTGAAATTTGTAGAATGGAAAATAACATCAAGGATTGAAAAATATATGTGTATAAAGAGAAAAATTTATAATATAAGAGATATTAAAAGAATAGCAAATATCAAAAAAGTGTTGAGAATAATTAGAAGTTAAAAAGATCATATAAGAAATGGAAAGAATTTAAATATGAATAACAGAAAACTTTCGGATCGGACATTCTTCCTTGTTTTTTCAGGTTCGATAATAAGAAAGAAAAGACTGCCACTTTTCTTGTTAGTGCAGTTAACGCCATGACAGTAACATTTAATACAGTCAACACTGCATCAACCTGTCGGAAAGTCTTTTACTATATTGGCGCGAGGCTTAAGAAACGTGAGTTGCAAGATTTCCCATGGTATTTGATTATTCATGTAAGAATATTAATCTAAATAACTTTATGAAATCCATATCCCTTCAACTGAAGTTAGCCCATCGTTTTACTGGATATGCAGTTTCCGAAGAAAAAAGAGTATAATTTCTTTAATACTGACATGGTTACGATCGCATTAAATCAGGATCTAATTTTGAGGCAATACCTTAATTTTCCTACACTCTTTGCATGTTGCAAAAAATTAGGCTACTTACTGTTAGCGTAAATATTGCGAAATTCAGTCGTCTTAGTTGTTATTTAAAGTACTCTTTGTTCATCTCGTGCATCACGATGTGACACTATCGCGTGATCATTCTCATATTATCGAAAACTGGGAAGGAGACTTCAGGAGCGTACAGCATCTCAACAATAGACCTATGCTAAACAGACTACCATTATGAATGATGCTGATGGGACGTTTGATTGCTTTCAAAGTTGCCCAGCGAAATGAGGTGATGGGCGAATCAAAAAACATCGACACCATCATTACTCAACTGCTAACTATATTGAAATGCATTTGCGGTTGATCGATGAACCGACAGCTGATTGGATAGGCCGTCATTGCTTAAATACTCAGCTGTCATTTGCCAGTTTAGTCGGCCATCACTAACATGTAACAACGGTTTCGTAAGGGTTGACTTCATAATTTCACTTAAACCTTTGAGATAAGCTAACGCAAACTCATTCCCTTCGCTGAATTACTACTAACCGAACTGAAGTACACGCAATGCGATCGGTTATTCAGTTAGTAGAAAAAGTAGAGTTCTTGTATAAACAAATAAAGTAAATTGATGTATGTTATTCAGCTTCTTTTAGTGCCTACACCATCGCCAACTTCTCATTCACTCTCATCTGATCAACCTTTCTACTTAATAACGAATAAAGATCTCAGTTCGTCGAAACAATATTGGACGATAACGGCAGAAACTGGCAAACAAGTGCATTTATATCTCTATGGAGATCTGTCTAATTGGTTCAAAGGAAACATTTTTGTCATTGATGGTACTGACGTGAACGGAACAATTATTTCACAGTGAGTCTGTTTGCCTTGTTCGAGCAAGCCTTTTAACATAAAACTTTGCAATGACAACTGTTGGGTTTTATCGCTGCGTGTATCAATATTTTCATATTCAGTGAAATATCAATAGGAAACGGAGTAAACCTAAAATATGTGTGATCCCACAGCTTAACGACAAACTTGCATTTCCCGAAATGTTTGTTAATAATGCTTGAATTTTGTATTGATGTCTCTCTCTGAGTAAAATTTTGGGATAAAAGACTAGGCCCTGGTTGAATAAGGCAAATTTTAGTTCTTTTTTATCAAGGGTTGCGCATACGTAAGAATTGTCGCATTCTTACCATCATTTCCAGGGCTGGTCAATCATCAGTTTTATCGAATGGACCGTTGAATGCAATTTCAAGCAGCGGCGGATCGCTAACAATCTTACTGGACTTCAGACAGTACTCTTATTTTGCTGGCGTCAATTTACTCTTCACGCAATTAGAAAACGGTGTGTAGCAGTTTTTTGGGTAAAATAGGAGCTCTAATTACGAATTTATGACCCCTACGAATGGTCATCGGCTAAGTGGTGACCATTTTTAACGATATATGCGTGGAAACGCACAAATGGGGCTACGTGTTTGTTCTTTCTCGAATATCTTACGCGGCGCGCCTTATCCAAGCAATCGATAGTGTTGCATCTCACGATGTGAGGTAGGAGTTAGGACGTAGGACGCGACTGATTAACTAGAGGGGGGGGGACACATAAATGACAAAGGTAGACAAAGGGCAGTACGAAAAGATGCTCCAAATTGGAACTAGCATATTCGGCTTCGCGAGGACCAACCGGTTTATTATACAAAAAATGAGTCATCCGGCTCGAAACATATCATATAGTGAATCTGCCGCTGAATTAGCTAGCAGCACATCGTTAAACCTATTAATGAGATCCATTCTGTAACAGGGTTGATTACGGCGGTTACTGATATGTTATTACAGCAATCTATCGGTTAGCATTGCCGCTTTTAAAGAGCAAATTGAGATGATATACAATCGAACGCGGTTAAATCTATCCAATTTTATGGGCCGCAGTATCGTTGAACAATGTAAGTTTCGTAAGAATCCTGTACTTACACAAATTTGGGCTAATCTCTAGCTCCATTGAACATAGTCGACCATGTCCAATTTGGCCTTTTAACTTGATATTGTTAATTTAGACCCTTTTGAATGTGGAACATCGAAACTCGTTTTTCTTACGACAGACAGCAGTCCTGCCACTAACGTTCAGATCAGCAACAATGGTGGTGGCACAGCTTCTTGTCCAGCGGTGCTTATTGCCTACTCACACTACTCAAGCTATCCTGGCATGCAATTGAATGTCAGCAGCTTGCAAGGGAGCATGGTACTCTATGGAGGCGTCGACTATCAACAGTCTTCGAATAATGAAATCATTCGCTTTTCTTCGTAAGTAAAAATGATCGATAAGTGTGAAGACAAGTGTTGCAACAGTTGAATTGGTTCAATGAATAATTAGTACTTTATTAAACATGGAGTCGTTAGTTTTATGAATTATGGACTGATGAAAATACACGATAGTAACTAATTCTATTCATTAGCAGAGGAAGTAAAGTTATTCAAAGTGAATCTCGGATAAATGAAGCTTGTGGCTCGATCTCGAGTCTCTGCATTTATTCGGTTTTACTGAACTGACTGATATTTCTTTTGTGCTGACAAGGTCTGAAACCACGGTTCAAAATCATAATGTTTTAGAATGGACGACGTTATCTCTCCAGTGAAAGTTGCTGGAAAAGTTTTTGTGGTACTACTAGCTCCTGGATCTGTGATTAATCTCAACTTTCAATGGTCCTCTTCTCAGTGTAAGTGTCTCTGCAAGTGCTTTCTGATCAACTCCATGTCATAACAGTGCTAAAAAAATGACTCTCAATTGAACGCGAAAATTTGTAATTTGGTGCATGAAATGGTTATATGAAGCGGCATACATCGAACATGTTGTCTCATGTTCGTGCATTTGCGAAAGTACAATGAATTGTGCGTTACGACAGGAAAGCTAATTGTAGTGTAAATGGTCACAGTGCGTAAATGAATGTATTAAAGATGAGTCCGAGAGCTCTTAATTTAAAGTACTGTGGCACGAATGTGTGCCTTTATTCTATTCATATTAATTCTATTTTAGCATCTTACTCTGTAAATGGCGGATCTGGAGGCAAAGGCTTAGTGATGTCGGAAAACTTCCCGTACCCGAATACCAATTTGATCAAAACCGGATTTTCTTTCTATGGCAGTGGAAACGACCACTACGAATATTCTATCACTGTTTTGCGCTACGATCTTGGCAATAACGGAAGCCTTAACATCAGATCAACTTATAGCGATTCCGACTTTTCCAAAACGTAAGCATAAATGTTATGTGTAGATGTATTCGCTTCAGCTTTGTCTGGCTCAAGGGGTACATCATCTTAATAAATTGACTGAAAGTTAGCGCTTTTTTTGAATGATTATGTGCGAATTATCCACCAGATATGTTACTAGTGCTTCACTATAAAAAAAGTAAAAGCTGATTAGCATTTTTGGATAGTTTTTAACCGTAACAGTCTTAGCACTTTACTCTTAGATATAGATTCAATAACTACAAATTTTGCCGGTGTAAGGCATGCAACGGCCGATCGGATTATTCTACTGTCGCATTCATATGGTGGACTCATATCCACCACCAAAAAGCGAACCCTGCGATTTAGCGGGAAAAACGCTAGGAAACCTAATAACTCCCATATTTATTTGTTAATTTCTAAAATAAGAGTTAAAAGAAATGAATTCACTTCAAGCTAATTAGGTAATTTTTTAATATTGTTTTTATTTAATAATTAATTTAATTGAGAAATGTTTTGCAGATTGACCAGTAATGGAGTTAACAATACACTGATGCAGTTTTGTGCATACTCTTTTAGAGTTGAACACAATTCGAATGGCGTCGGTCAAAAGGGATTCGTCCTAAGATATGACGTTGGTAAGATATTTTTTGGTAATATTCTTAACTGAACAAGTGACCGAACATGACTGTGGGGAGCAACTGAGCCCCAGCCAAATTATTCTTTTCACTTTTTTGGTGTGTACAAAAAACATTTTGCCACGAAGCGGCGACTTTTTTAAGAACGTACCGGATAGAGCGTAAATATGTTCCTGATGGGAAAGACACAGTGTTACTCCTAATAGCTATATATATTCTGGGTGCTTACCCCCTAACAGGATCTTTATCTCACCGTCCCGAACGCCTTTGAAGGAATATTGGTAAGTTTCAGCTGGTATTTTTTTTTCTTCAGCGTTTGTACCGCTATTCGCAGTGTCCGCTTAGCGGTTGTCCCGCAGGGTGGCGGGGTCCGCTCCTCTGGCCCGTTGTCGCAATGCGACACTGGACCATGGTTGATGCGACTGGTAGAGCATCAGCCGGCCTGTCGCGAGGGCCTGTCGCCGGTATATTCGCAGCATAGCTGCTACCAATTCCCCGACCCACAGAGGGATGAGCACCTTGGTTGGGTGAGGGGCCGCCCTCAGCGGGAATTGAAACCGCGTCCTTGAGACTGATGTGCAAAGGTGTAGACCACTACACCAATCGGCCCAAGTTTCAGCTGGTATAAAGTAAAGAACTCTTGAAGCAGATTTTGACGATCATATTTTTTAAAACAGACCACCAACTTGAGTACATATGCCCCGAAGCCCGAATCCCTGGACAGATCTGAGCGCTGATTGGTCTCCATCAACACCAGCGATGTCTCTGAATTACCTTCATTCGCAAAATGGCTCGCTTTGCATCTGGTGTTCCATTGTGAAATTGCAGGGAAAACATGTTCGCGTGGCTTAAGCGCCGCATGGATTTGTATAATCGCAGTCGCCGCTACTGTTGTCATTGCTGTAGCAGCTTCACTCATTACCTCTTCATGGAAACGAAGCAAACTGCGATGTGAGTTTCTGAAACATTTTTTCCATTTTTCGATCCACAAGAACATATATGACGATATAGTAATTTCGTAATTGTTTTCATTATAAGGAATCCGAATGGATCGATACTAGTTCTTTGAATTGGAGCCTCTGACAGCATTGTGAGTTCGCTCCAAAATGTATTTGAAATTTTCGAAGAATATGCGCTCATTTCTTATTATTAATATACTTTCGTTTCATTCGAAAACTACTTTAGGTATCATAATTTCAGCTCAACTCAATAACACTAACTCGACAGTTCAGCCTGTTCATTACGTTCCATCGCAGCCGGATAAACGCGGCGTGCCGCCTTCCTATGAGGAAGCCATGGTGCACAGTACTCCGACTGCTTTAACATATTCAAACAGATGGGCTAGCGTCATAACACCTCATGCCTAATTCCTACAGCAATTGCAATTGCAGCATCGCTGAAGTGAGAAAGCGTTAGCGCGGTTATTGATCGATTTTCAGTTATTTTCGGCAGTTTCCGGTGTGTTGATCAAACATCACGCTTGAAATCCGCAGTTCCGAAATGTTGCAGTTTCATCCGTGTTATAAAAACGGCACTTTTCTTACGCGTTATTAAATGAACAATGTGCTAACAGTTTATGTCGATCCAAACAATAAAGTATATTCAGAATTGATCTGAAACAGCAGGTCGAAATGCATGCATATCATTATTTCCTATAAAATGTAACCGTAAATGCAAGGGAAATTAAAAAAACTTGAATAAATTCTCTATTCTGATTCCTTTTATAAGCACGATCTCTCATTTGCACAGCTCCCAAATCATTGGGTGGTAGATATTGCTGGTTCAATAACGAAAGAAAATTTTGATTATAATCTTCAGCCGCCACGAGTTAAAGAATTCGTTTTTCTTGCATTGCAAATTTATTGTGCATAAACGCAAAATTTGTACAAACCAAATTCTTAAACCGGACGAGTTCCCGTGCATGACACCAACAGCGTTACGAAGGGCGCTATTGCTCGACTCAGATTCAAGATCATGGGGCTCTTGATTCAATGTGATCATGGACTTGGGATCAAGATATTCTCCAAATTAAGCTCTCGGCGACTAATAGCGCCTCGAGCGGCTCAATCAATCACCATATGGGAGGAGTTTCAGTATTGTATCCTGAGCTGAATTTAGCTGCTAAAAGTTCAATCAAAGGACTCCTGAAGATTTCTTCGCCAGAGGCATCGACCGGCTGCCGTCACTCGGGCATAACTGCGTAGACAATTAGAGAGCAATTCCTTCAACAAAAGTTCATAAGGTAGTTACTAATTTCGACAACTGCGCTTCAAGTTTTGGTCCAAGATGTTCATAAACTAAATAACAGCCGTTATTGAATGAGTCTTTGGGGCAACCTACTACTTTATATCTCTACTGCGCAGGCGGCAATTTTGATTTAATGATGCACAGCTTCGCTACATTCTGCTCGTATGATCGTGCGATTTGTCTCTACAGCAGAAACACAGTGTTCGAGAGTGAGAAAAATGGTTCAGAATCAAATCGTTAGTTTTTTGGTCATTTTCGGTATGTGGAGAATACGCTTTACTCAGCTTTGTCTGTCTCCAAATTTTTTAATTTCAGGCATGTTCTGGCAAATATTAGCGAATTCTCCAGCTCCTACTGTTTCAACTCAAAACAAAATGACTATCGACGTACTGAAGATTCAACAACCAGATATTGGGTCTAATGCAGAGACTAATGCGTCAAGTAAGCTGCTTTAAAGGCTGTTCCTCTTTGTCATTTGAAGACCGACTACAATCGTAAAAGAGCGACTTAAGCTATCAGTATACCACTAATCAAAGTGACCAACCTCCCCTTTTAATGAAATCCTATACTGGAGTACTTTAAAAGTGTTATGGAGCTTTGAAGGAAATTGACTTTATTTGATTAGCTGAGAATTTTGAGATCGTGTATTTTTGCTATTCGATCGATTGCGAAAGCTCTGTGATCAGGCTTATTCTAAACCGAGCCCATATTGATTAGATATATTTATCATTCGAAATTAAAAGTGCTGTGGTCCAGATTTATAGGGTATTAAAACCGCCCCATCACTTTTGGATGCTAAAAATGTGAGGAATACATTTTTGACTCACTTAAGCGACGCTACTTAAACATTATCAATAACACATTCATGTGTTTTTCAGACTGCAAATGTCCAGATAACGTCGATCTGAATGAAAAAAAATCTAACGGAGAAATTGAATATAATAAACTCGATTCAAAAAGCTCTTTTGTTTGCTGCAAGAATTGTGTATCGGTTATCTCTGCGCCTCTAGGATATCAAGTGGAAGTAACAAAGAGCTACGTACAATTTCAAAATGACTCGAAGGCTTCTCTCACTATAAGGAATGGAAAAGGAAATGATGGTCCTGTTTTGGGAAAGTGAGTAACGCGAGAGAAACATGATATTGATGTACAGTGCGAGACTGTATAATCGTCTTCATAAAAACCGGATTCTGCTTGCAAATCTGTTATTCCCAGCACCCGCACGCAATTAAATTCAATACTTAAGAGAAAACTGGATGTAAGAAATAGTTCATCATTTACCGTGCTCCGTGATGCAGACTGCAACACATAGGCGAATACAAATCTAAGAAATTTTTGCCAAATTCTTACACATTCTCTATATTGTAGGATGATGGAGTTCATCCTCTTCTTTATTCAATCAATTCATATTCGAGTCGGGCCCAAAAACCACACCAACTGACTTCTGGAGCGCACGCCCCTCACCTTATATCGCTAATACCATATCCATAACAACAGAAAGACATTTCTAGCCCAGACAATCGTCTCAGGGCTTTCGGATATACGCGGGCTAAATGAATTGTAGGAGGGCGCAGAGCGCACTCCTACAATATTAAGGTTTTAAGCGGTGGTCACAATGCAGACACGAGACACAGGATACAATTGTAGCCGGCTACATTTTGTGGCCGGCCACAATTGTGGCGCCGCTACGGTGGTCACAATGCGGCAACATTTTAAACCATTTTAGGAATAAAAATGAGCGCCAATTTAAATTTGCTGCGATTCGCCACTAATTGTTTGATAATTTCAAACGTTGTAACAATTTTCAACCTNTTTCAAACGTTGTAACAATTTTCAACCTTAATCAAAATTCAAATATATCATTAATGAGTGTCCACAGTATAACAACTTTGCAATATTCCTCACAAGACCGAGCCAAATACAAAATTTGTGGCCGGCCACAGGACACAGGATACAAAACTTTTGTATCCTGTGTCCTGGACACAATTGTGGCTCGGCTACAAAATGTTGCCGCATTGTGACCACCCCGGACACAATTGTGTCCGGACACACGCGGGACACAAGACACAATTGTGTCTTGTGTCCGCATTGTGACCACCGCTTTACTGTATGTATACGGTAATACCGTGCTTGCCTCAAATTGTTGCAAAACAAACCGCGGGGTGCACGAATGAATGGCCATAATATAAAAAACGTTGCAAAACTTTCTTCCGAATCATGTGGTATTGAGCGCTTTAAACGCGCTGAATTCGCATTTGGCAGGTATATAACTGTTGAGAGCGATATTGGCGCTTCAAAGTGACGTGCAGATATGATTTAGAGAATAAAATAACAAAGAAAGAGGAATAAAACTATAAAGTGTATGAAATGAATGAAGAACGAAAAAGAACGGGTATAAATGATTAAAAATTGGAGCAGATAGTAGAATAGCTAAAAGAAAGATATATATAAATAAAAGAAAACTGACGGAACGAAAATTTTTCCTTACTTTTTCAGGTTAGACAATAAAAATAACCCTGGATCTTCTATGGTAAGTTTGGCTAACACCGTGACTGTTACATTGAGTACACGCAACACTGCATCTCGCTGTCGGAAAGTCTATTACATCGTTGTCGCGAAGCTGAAAAAACGTGAGTTGTTAGATTCTCTATGGTATAGAGTTTTTTCCTTGACAAACACTGTTTTAAATAGCTTTGTCAGATGTTTCGCTTACATTGAAGTTAGTTCATAGTTTTCCTGGCTATGCGAAATTTGAGGAAATTAATAAAAATTGGTCAATATTGACATAATATTGATATATAACAGGATTTCTTATGGTGGCTTTATTTTAATTTGTATACATTATTTACACGAAGCAGGAAACATGAGTGCTGGAAAATATTAATAAATATATTCTATTATACTACTCATACTATTAAATTTCACTTAGTGCCGACGTCATCATCAGCTTCTCATTCACTCTCATCTGACCAACCTTTCCACTTAATAACGAATAAAGGTCTCAATTCATCCAGTCCATATTGGACGGTAACGGCAGAAACTGGCAAACAAGTGCATTTACATCTTTACGGAAGTATGAATGATTGGGCGGAAGGAAGCATACTTGTCATTGATGGTACTGACGTGAACGGGAAAATTATTTCACAGTGAGTCTGTTCGCTTTGTAACAGCAAGTGATATAATATAAAAATTCTTAATGAAACTGCTGGGTTTTATTGCTGCCTGTATCTATATTTTCATATTCAGTGAAATATCTATAGGAAATGGAGTAAAGCTAAAGTTTGTGTGATCCCACAGCTTCTTAGCGACAAACTTGCATTTCCCGAAATTTTTGTTAGTAACGCTTAAACTTTACACTGTCGCCTCTCTCTGAGTAAAATTTTAGAATATATGAATAGGTCCTGGTAGAATAACCTCAATCCCACTTCATTTTATCAGAAATTGCGCATGTACAAAAATGTCGCATTATTTCCATTATTTCTAGAGTTACTCAACTATCAGCTGCATCGAATGGCCCGTTGAATGCAACTTCAAGCAGCGGTGGATCTTTAACAGTCGTACTCAAAATCGAAAACGACTTTTATTCTCCTGATATTAATTTTCTTTTCACGCAATTGGAAAACGGTATGTAGTAAATTGTTTGCTTTATTGAATTATTAGGACGAAGTAGAGACTTTAATTACGGATTTATCGCTTTTGTGAAGGCACATTGGCTAAGTGTTGACTATGCGCAGTCGTCGGCGCGTTGAAGGGCCGGCACGTTTTGTTCTTTCTCGAATATCGATCGAGATTTCCCTTATTCAGTCAATCGATAGTCAAATCACCGCTGAAAGCTCGATCAGCACATCGTTTAACCATTATAATTGGGCTTTACCGTAGCAGGTTTGATTACGGCTGCAACTAACATTGTAACAGCAATCTGTCGTCTAGCATGGCCGGTTATCGAGAGCTGGTATAGATGATGTACAATCTGATGCTATTAAAATCAATAGCATCGATTTTTTCTCGAAATGCCCTGAAGTAGATGTTCAATTTGGCCTTTTAACTAGATATTGCTAATTTTGTCGCGAAGCGAGCGAGCAATATACTGCATGCTATCACTTTTTGTAACGAACATGTAACCTTTTCACTAACCAAAACAAGCGGCGCTTAAGCGGTACGCGAAGTCAGATTAAGGTAGTTCGAATGAATGTGATGTACGAGAAAGTGGAAGCTCTAATAGTCTCGCGGAATAAACTGAACGGCCGAATATTCGCCCATATTATTGCCTTCACAACAAATTTAGATCGTTCTCAATGTGGAACATCGAAACTCGTATTTCTAACCTCAAGCAGCATTCCTGCCGCTAACATTCAGATCAGCAACAATGGTGGTGGCACAGCTTCTTGTCCAGCGGTGCTTATTGCCTACTCACACTACTCAAGATATCCTGGCATGCAATTGAGTGTCAGTAGCTTGCAAGGGAGCATGGTACTCTACGGAGGCGTCGACTATCGTCAGTCTTCGAATAATGAAATCATTCGCTTTTCTTCGTAAGTCAAAATTAACGATAAGGTTAGAGACAAGTATTGCAATAGTTGAATTGGTTCAATAAATTATTAGCACCATATTAACCTTGGAGTAGTTAGTTCTATGAATTATGGACTGATTAAAATATACGATAGTAACTAATTCTATTCATTAGAAGAGAAAGTAAAGTTATTCAAAGTGAAACTCGGATAAATGAAGCTTTTGACTCGATCTCGAGTCTCTGTATTCGCTCAGTTCTATTAAAGCAATTGATATTCTTCAGTAGCGACAAATATTGGAAACGTGGTTCAACTTCACGGTATTCTAGAATGAATGACGTCATTTCTCCGATGAAAGTTGCTGGAAGAGTTTTCCTGGTTCTGTTAACTCCTGGATCTATGATAAATTTCAACTTTCAGTGGTCCTCTTCTCAGTGTAAGTGTCCCTGCAAGTGTGCTTTCTCATCAATCCCTTGTAGAAACTTAATTAAGATGACAAGTTACAATAGGGTGCGATAAATTTGAAACTGGTACATGAAATGGTCGTATGTATAGTGAACGCAGACGCTTGTGACACCTGAGTCCATTTTATGTGGACTGGCCGAAAGCTCGCAAGATACGATATAAGGCGCGATTTAAACTTTATTATGGGCACTTTTTAATTGTGGTGCATGGGGGATTCCAACATCCGAAAATATTAGCACGAATTGAGCTTTTTGCATTGGAGAATCTTAGAATAATGGAATTTTGCAGTTGTATTTCGTTTTTTTTTACGAAATTTTCGACAGCTCGAATCTGCTACGAGTCTCCGCCCACTGATCCTCAGATGAATAGGCGTTCTTGACATAAGAATCTGGTACAGTATGCTCTCGTATTTGTGTTGTATAGCAACAGGGTTCGTGATGACCAGTTGCCAATGCAACATGGTTCACCTTTCGGTTCGGTATTACGGTTTTATTATTTCAAATTCGGTTCCGATTCCAGTTCTCATGGTGCCCCAAAAGTTTATTACACTCCCTTTCACCTCAGTTCGCCACTCTTGCATATCATTTCGTCAACCTTACATCCTATTTCGTCACACCAAAAATCTCGTATGAATAGACTTGTCATTACTAGCTGAGAATGTTCAATCAATTCATTTTCTGTAATTAGCGTGAAAACGTCTTTAGCAAGCGGTTGATTATGACCTCTAAGACTGCGCCGCCAAACGTAGCCGAGCACTCATCCTAGAGGTTTGGAAGGAAAATGCTGCAGTGATCATCCACTGAGCTTTAGAGCGCCGACTTTGGTTTGTCTGTAAGCTTGTAAACCATGACGTCAGCGCGCTGCTTCGCCTCGATGTACCCTTGCTGGAGCTACTTCTTGGAGATGGTGTTAACAGTCATCCGCTTAGCATCCTGACGTTCGCAATCAATGGCGCGGTCGATCCAATGAGATAATCATCGAAGATTCTTTGTCGATCGACAGCAGAAATCGAGCCATATTTCTTCTGCATATAGGGAGGGAGGAGAGGTTGATGCGTATTACAGAAAATGAATTGATTGAACATTCTCAGCTAGTAATGACGAGTCTATTCATACGAAAATTTTGGTGTGACGAAATAGGATGCAAGGGTGACGAAATGATAAGCAAAAGTGACAAACTGAGGTGAAAAGGAGTGCATTTCATAATTAGATCACCTGCCGAGAGTTTCTGAGTTGGCTCTTCAAGGGCTTTCAATCGAATTAAATCAGGCGCTTTGGCAAGAACCCCCCCCCCCCACCCTAAGTCCGGACATATTTAATACTTTCGGTGCTGATCGATTCCCGCCGTTACCATTGATACCTCTGAAACTGCATTCATTCGCAAAATGATACGCTTTGCATCTTGTGTTGCATTTTGAAATTTCAGGCAAATTTTGCACTCCTCCTGCAAGCCCTCCCAGTACAAGCCCTCTCAGTACAAGCCCTCCCAGTACAAGCTCTCCCAGTACAAGCCCTCCCACTACAAGCCCTCCTGGTAAAAGCTCTGCTGATTCAAGCGACTTAGGCTCCCATGGTTTAAGCACCACTTGGATTTGTGTTATCGTAGTCGCTGCAACTGTCGTCATTGCTGTTGCAGCTCTTTTATTGCAACGAAGCAAACTGCGATGTAAGTTTTTGAATCACTCTCTACGATTTACGAGTACATATGCGACGATACACTGACTTTGTAATCGATGTCATTATACAAATTCGGTTTGGATCATTATCAGTAAGCTGAAATTATATCTTTGACAGCACATCTGCTATAAAGCTAAGTGCATTTGAAGTTGTAGAAGAAAGTGCGCTCATTTTTATAATTAGCATGCATTTACAAGAAGCGAAAACTCCTTTGAATGTCATTATTTCAGCTCAACTGAATAACGCTAACTCCACTGTTCAGCCAGTCTATTTTGTGCCCTCGCAGCCGAGCCATGGCGACGCGCCGCCTTCTTATGAGGAAGCCATCAAGCAGGATGCTCCGACTGCTTCAACTTGTTCAAATAGAAATGTTAATGTCATAATACATCGTACAGGGGTGTAATAGGGACGGGAAATGCCCCCGCCCCCTTCTCCGTCCGAGGAATTTGATTTTGTTCCCGTCTCAAGACTATCTCGATCTCAGAAATTACTAGAGTTGATACCTTTACTGTATCTTTTCTTTTCGTCATTCGTAGAAAGTCGTACACAGAGCAAACTGAGTGATTACTTGCATTCCATCCATCATTCATCCTTAGTTCATACACGCACAGCTAAGCTGTCACTCACTTATAGGCTCTACTGTTGTACAGGAGAGTCATCTCACTTTTAGGAATTGTTTGAACAGCGAAACCTAGATATAAGAGCAGGGTCGAGAAATCGAAAAATGGCCCTTATATTCGGGGTGCTCCTATACCCATGTCTGTTATGTTCGGGTTTCACTGCATAATGTATATAAACAATGATTGTTAAAAAACATTTTCATCTGAAATTAAGATAGTAATGAAGTAAACTCAGAGTCAGTTTGAAAAAACAAGTGAAAGAGCACGGATATCAGTTCTTTTGCCATCAAATGTAACTGTAGATACAAGAGTATACGAGAAAACTTGAATAAAATCTCTATTGCGATTCCTTCAATAAGAGTGATCTATCATTTGCACAGCTCCAAAATCATTGGGTGGTAGATATTATTGGTTCATTAACAAAAGAACAAATTTAACTGTATTCCTCCGGCGCCGTGTAAAAAGCTATTCGATTTCTAGTGTTACAATTTTATTGTGCTCCAAGGCAAAGTTTGTACAATACAAATTCTAATATTGAATGAATCCCTTTGCATCACACCAGCAGCGCTACAAAGGCCACCATCGCTTGACTTGGATCGTACCGATTGTGGGCCTGGGATCGAGATATTCTCCAGACTTCGCTCATACATATTAATAGCGCCTCGCGCAGCTCAAGCAATCGCTTTAGGAATGGAGTTCCACTATTGCTTCCTAAACTGAATTCAGTTGCAAAAAGCTTAATTAACGCGACTCCTGAATATTTCTTCGCTAGAGGCATCGATCGACTGCCGTCACTCTGACAAAGCCGTATGGACAATAGGGGATTAATTACTTTCTTTATTTGTGCTCCATAGGAGAGTAATTACTTCAACAAACTCCGTAGGGGAGTAATTACTTTCTATTCCTGCGCTTGAGATTTTGGTCTGAGATGTTCATTAACTGAACTGCAGTCGTTAATGCATAAGCCTTTGGATCAGCCGAATACTTTAAATCAATACGACGCAGGCGGCTATTAAGCCTTAATAACGCACAACTTTGCTTCATCCTACTTGTATGATCAATCTGTCTCTACCGAAGAAACACTATATTCGAAAGAGAGGAAAAATGATTCAGAATCAGATCGCTTATTTGCTGATTGCTTTTGGTAAGTGACGATTATGCTTCCCTCAGCGTTCTCTCCAAATTTGTTTTCAGGCTTGTTCTGGCAAATAATAGCTAATTCTACATCCGCTGCTGTTTCAACCCAAAACAAAATGGTTAAGGATGAAATAAATATTGAACAATCAAAAAAAGGAATCACTACACTGACTAATAAGTCAAGTAAGTTGTTTTTATGGGCTGTTCAGTTGTCATCTGCCGACGAGCTGACTACTATCGTAAAAGAGCACATAAGTTAATATCTATATTGCCAATCAAAGGGACGCGACCTCCCCTTTTTAGGTGATCCAAAATTGGGGTGATTAAAGAAAATTAGGAATCTGTGAAGGATATTAACGTTATATGGTTGACTGAGAAATCGGAGATCATGTCTTTTGCTTATTTGATTGAATAGGAAAGTTCACAATCCGTGATCAGAAATAGTGTGAAGCGAGGTCGTATCGATCAAAAATATAAATATTTATCTTCGATCGAAATTCAAACTGCTCCAGACCAAATGGTTATTATATTAACACCGCCGCATCACTTCTGAATGCTAACAATGCGATGAGTACATTTTGAACTCAATTAAGCGACGCCGCATAAACACTATCAATAAGACGTTCCTTTGTATTTCAGACTGCAAATGTCCGGATAATGTCGATCTGAACGAAAACAACCCTAACGGAGAAATCGAATATAATAAACTCGATTCAACAACCTCCTTTGTATGCTGCACGAATTGTGTATCGGTTATCTCTGCGCCTCCAGGATATCAAGTGGAGGTAACAAAGAGCTACGTACAATTTCAAAATGACTCGAAGGCTTCTCTCACGATAAGGAATGGAAAAGGAAATGATGGTTCTGTTTTGGGAAAGTGAGTTACGCGAGAGAAACATGATATTGATGTACAGTGCGAGACTGTATAATCGTCTTCATAAAAACCGGGTTCTGCGCGCGAATCTGTTACTCCTAGGATCCGCACGATATCATATTTTGTACATAGGAGAAGCGTGGATATCGGAAAAGTTGCATTATTTCCCGCTCACTATTATATATTCAATAATACATAAGGGAACAAAGATATATGAGAATTCTGCCTGCTTTCCGTATATTATTTTAAATTCGCGTTGTACTGTACGTATAGTTATTACGATTGCCATAACCCGACAGAAAATAAATCGCAAAGGAATGGCCGAAATCTTAAAAGAAAGCAAGTTTTCTTTCGTATCACGTGTTATTGAGCGCATAAAAAGCTCCGAATTCGCGTTTTGACCATATTTTATAATGAAGCGCGATATCTGCGCTTCAAATTTGTGCGCAAAGTCAAGATTTACAACGAAGAACAATATGTGGAATAACAAAAAAGGAACGTAAACTAGTTTACATTTATATGTAATTTTTAATAGGTACAAAATAATATGGAGAAGAGAAATTATAAGACTCATTAAGAGAATATGGAGCAGAAATGAAGAGATTAAAATAATTAGAAGTGTGGATCATAGAAGAAATAGAAAGAGTCTATATTTGTTTAACAAAACCTTGCGGAATAGAAATGTCTCCTTACTTTTTCAGGTTTGACAATAAAAATGACCTTGGATCTATTATTATTAGTACAGGTAACACCGCGACGGTTTCATTCCATACACGTAACACTGCATCCAGCTGTCGGAAAATCTATTATATCATTGTCACGAAGCTTAAAAAATGTGAGTTGTTAGATTTCCTATGGTATCTGGTAGTTCACTGACGAGTACTGTTTTAAAAAAATTTGTCAAGTGTTTCGCTTACACTGAAGTTAGCTCATAGTTTTCCTGGATATGCAAAATCTGAAGAAAGTAGTAAAATTTGGTCAGTATTGACATAATAATGATATTTAACAGGATTTCTTATGGTGGCTATATTTTAATTTTTATACACTATTTACATGAAGCACGAAGCATGAGTGATGAAAAATATTAATAAATACATTGATGCATATTATTCAATTTCATTTAGTGCCGACGTCATCATCAGCTTCTCATTCACTCTCATCTGATCAACCTTTTCACTTAATAACGAACAAAGATCTCACTTTGTCGAGTCAGTATTGGACGACAACGGCAGAAACTGGCAAACAAGTGCATTTATATCTTTACGGAAGTATGACTGATTGGCTCAAAGGAAGCATTTTTGTCATTGATGGTACTGACGTGAACGGAACAATTATCTCACAGTGAGTCTGTTTCTTTCGTTGCAGCAAGCATGATTTAACAAAATTAAAAATGACAACGACTGAGTTTTGTCGCTGCCTGTATCAATACTTAAGTATTCATTAGTATATGTACTAACAAAGCGAATGTTCCTGAAATTTGTGTGATCTTACAGCTTTTTAACAACAACCTCAAATTTTCCGAAATGTCTTTGAAAAACTGAAACTTTGCTATTTTGCCTCTCTCTGAGTGAAATGTTAGAATATGAATAGGTCCTGGTAGAATAGGCTCAATCCCTTTTCATTTTTTAGAAATTGCGCATGTACAAAATTGTCGCATTATTTCCATTATTTCTAGAGTTACTCAACTATCAGCTGCATCGAATGGCCCGTTGAATGCAACTTCAAGCAGTGGTGGATCTCTAACAGTCGTACTCGAAGTCGAAAACGCCTTTTATTTTGCTGACATATATTTTCTTTTCACGCAATTGGAAAACGGTGTGTGGCATAATGTTTGTTTTATTGAATTTATAAGGTGAAGTGGAGGCTTTAATTACGGACCTATCGCCATTGTGAATGCACATTGGCTAAGTGGCGACCATCTGCAGTCGTCGGTGCTTTTTGTTCTTTCTCAAATATCGACCGAGGCGTGCCTTATTCAGACAATCGATAGTGAAATTGCCGCCGTTAGTGCAATCTGCACATCGTTTAATCCTTTGATGAGGCCCGTTCTGTAACAGGCTTGGCTCCGGCTGCTACTAGTATTGTAACAGCATTCTGTCGTCTAGCACTGCCGATTATAGATAGGTGGTTTTGGTAATATGCAACCAGACGCGGTTGAATCCAGCAACATCCGATGTTCTGGGCCCCAGTAAGGTTGAGCAATGAAATTTTCACGAGAATCGTTAATATTTTGGAAAAATTTCTCGCTCTACCGAACAAAGTCGACCATCTTCAACTTTGGCCTTTAAACTTGACTTTGTTAATTTAGATCCTTCTGAATGTGGGACATCGAAACTTGTATTTCTAACGTCAGACAACAGGCCTGCCGCTAATGTTCAAATTAGAAACCATACTGCTGGCACGACTTTTTGTCCAGTGGTGCTAATCTCCTACTCACTATTATCCTACTTAAGCTATCCCGCTATACAGTTGCATGTCAACAGCTTGCAAGGTAGCATGGTACTCTACGGAGGCGTCGACTATCGTCAGTCTTCGAATAATGAAATCATTCGCTTTTCTTCGTAAGTCAAAATGATCGATAAAGCTAGAGACAAGTATTGCAAAAGTAATTTTGAATCAGCGAATAGTTAGTACTAAATTAATCATGGAGTAGTTATTTCTGTGAATTTTGGATTGAGAAAATTAAAAAACATTGAATAGTGCTACGCATCAGTAATCGTCCAAGACAGTAAAGTTATGTATTGTAAAACGTGGAAAAATGAAGCTTTCGATTCGATCGAGAGTCTTTATATTTGTCCGCTTTTATTAAAGTTATTAATACTTCTTCAGTCCTGATAAAGGTTTAATAATTCTGCAGACAGTTCAACTTCATGATGTTTTAGAATGAACGACGTCATCTCTCCGATGCAAGTTGCTGGAAGTATTTTCTTGGTTTCACTCAGTCCTGGATCTGTGATAAATCTCAGCTTTCAAACGTCCTCTTATTATTGTAAGTGTCTCTGCAAGTGCGCTTTCTCATTAATTCCTTGTCTAAACATAAGTAAGATAATGACTCTCGATTGGGCGCTAATAATTTGAATTTGGCGCATAAAACGGTTTCATGTAGCGGCGCACATGAACATATTGTCCCATGTTCGTGCACTCGCGAAAGAGTATAATGAACTGTGCGTTTTGACCGGAAAATAGGTGTTTTGCCAAATGGTCATAATGCTTAAAAGAATGTAGTAAGGATGAGTCCAAGAACGTGCAATTTTTAGCGTTGTGGTACAAATGCGTGCCTGTTATTTTATACGATTTTTAGCATTGAGCTACCAGTCAGGTGGATTAGGCGCCAAAGGCTTAATGATGTCGACGAACTTCCCGAACCCAAATATATATTGGATATCCAACGAAAACACATTTAACGGGAATGGAAATAACTACTATGAATATTCTATTAATATTTTGCGTTACGATCTCGGCAATACCGGAAGGCTTACCATCAAATCAACAGTACCCAGCTCTGGTTTTTCCAAAACGTAAGCGCAAATGTGACCTAAAGACATATTCGCTTCAGCTTGGTCTGGCGCTCAAGATATGCCCTCTTTATGAATTGACCGAAAAGTTGCGCTTCAGTTGATTGATTCTTTGCTATTAGTTAACTGGATATCTCACTAGTGTTACACAAAACAAAATAAAAAATAAAAGCGGATAATCATTTTTGGATAGATTTTAGTCATAAAAGTCTTAACGCTTTTAGCTTAAATATAGATTCAATATCAACAATATTTACTTGCAGATTTATAGAACTAGAACTGAATTGAATGAAGCCGTTTGCAGATTGTTTGATAATTTCTGAACTTATTATTATAATTTAATAATTAAACCATTTGGTGTTTGCAGATTGACCAGTAGTGGAGCTAATACACTGATGCAATTCTGTGCAAACTCTTTCACAGCCGACTACAATTCATGGGGCAGCGTTGAAAAGGGTTACGTCCTAAGATATGACATTGGTTAGATATTTTTTTATAATTTTCTTAACCTGACTACCGATCGGACGTGAGTGTGTAAGGAGGGCAAGTAACTACCATATATTTAGTTTCTTTCATTCTCGCATTGTCTTATGTGTACAAAACATTTTCACTACGGAACGGTGACCCTTTTAACCAAATACTGGATAGAATAGGCATAGGCTCCTGATGAGAAAGATAGGTCGCTCCTTCGACCAGACATGTGCCCTCTGAATGTATTCTCCTCAGCGAGAGTTTCTTATTTAACCAGTCCAAAGGGCATAGAAAAGCTGTGCAAATTATTGTTGGTTTAAAAAAATTCACGTAGCGAAGTTTTGCAATCTTATTTCAAAGTTAGATCACCTGCCTTGAGTTTTTGATTTGACACTTCAAGGTCTTTCAATCGAAAGAAAGCCGGCACTTTGGCAACAGCACCCCCGAAGTTGGGACATATTTAAAACTTTCGGTGGTGATCGATTTCCGCCTCAACCGTCGATACCTCTGAATTTTCATTCATTCGCAAAATGATACGCTTTGCATCTTGTGTTGCATTTTGAAATTGCAGGCAGTCTATGTTCTCCTCCTGCAAGCCCTCCTAGTACAAGTCCTCCTGGTCCAAGCGACTCTGGCTCCCATGGTCTAAACAGCGCTTGGATTTGTATTATCATAGTTGCCACTTGTGTTGTCATCGCGGTAGTAGCTTCACTCATTTCCTCTTCATGGAAACGAAGCAATCCGCCACGTAAGTGTTTTTTTAAACATTTTCTACGATTCTCGATCTATCAGGACATATGCGACGAAACACCAATTTTGTAATTGATGTCAATACACAAACTTGGTATCGATCGATATCAGTAAGCTGAAATGATATCTTTGACAGCATATCTGCTACAAATCTAAGCGCATTTTAAGTTGTATAAGAATATGCGCTCATTATTTAGTACTGAAATGTTTTCGTTACAATTAAAAATTGCTATAAATTTCTTTATTTCAGCGCGACCGAATAACGCTAACGCGACTGTTCCGCCCGTTCATTTCGTTTCATCACAGCCGAACCATGGCGACGCGCCGCCTTCTTATGAGGAAGCCATGAAGTACAGTACTCCGAATACTTCAATGTATTCGAACAGATGTGCAAACGTCATAATACTTCATGCCTAATTGCAATTGCAGTGCCACGGAAGTGAGAAAGCGCAAATGCAGTATTTGATCGATTTTCAGTTATTCTCGGCAGTTTCCGGCTTTTGTTCAAACATCGCGCTTGCAGTCCGCAGTTCCAAAAAGTTGCCATTTCATTTATTTATTAAAACGGCGCTTTTTTCTTACGCGTTAATAGATGAATGATGTGCTAACAGCTTGTGTCGCTCCAAACAGTAAAGTGTCAAATTGAAAAACAAGTCATAACATGCATGTTTATTCTATCGCTATCCAATGGAAATGTGAATGTAGGAGAAAGTTTGAATAAATTTTTTATACTGATTCCTTTCATAAACACGATCTTTCATTTGCACAGCTCCCAAATCACTAGGCAACAGCATAAGTTATCCCATAGTAAAAGAAAAATGACTGTACTCTTCAGGCCCCACGGGTTGATTTATTCGTTTTGCAGCACTGCAAATTTTTTTTGCTTAATGGCGAACTTCATGCATCCCAAATTCTCAAATCGGACGAGTTTTTTAACGTCAGATCAGTAACGCAACGAAATCCGCCATCGTTTGACTAGAATTCAAGGTTATGAAGCTCTTGGATCGTGCAGATCGTGGGCTTGGGATCAAAATATTCTCCCGATTTAGCTCCCTGCAACTAATAGCACCTCGCGCTGCTCAAGCAATCACTTTATGGGAGCACTTTAACTACTCTTTTCTGAGCTGAATTCACCTGCTAGGAGTCAAGTTAAAGCGACTTCTGAAAATTTCTTCACCAGAGGCATCGACTGGCTGCCGTCACTCTGACAAAGCCGTATGGACAATAGGGGATTAATTACTTTCTTTATTTGTGCTCCATAGGAGAGTAATTACTTCAACAAACTCCATAGGGGAGTAATTACTTTCTATTCGTGCGCTTGAAATTCTGATCTGAGATGTTCATTAACTGAACTGCAGCCGTTAGTGCATAAGCGTCGGAGACAACCTAATACTTTAGTGATAAACAGCGCAAGCGGCTATTTAGCGTTAATAACGCCCAGCGTTGCTCCATTCTGTACGTATGATGGCGTGATCCGTCTCTACAGCAGAAACACAGTGTTCTGAAGAGAGGGAAAATGATTCAGAACCAGATCGTTTACTTCCTGATTGTTTTCGGTATGTGGAGATTATGCTTTCCTCAATATTTTCCCTCCAATTTTTTAAGTTTCAGGCATGTTTTGGCAAATATTAGCTAATTCAACATCTGCCGATATTTCAACGCAAACCGAACTGGCTATCGACATAATAAAAGCTCAACAATCAGATATTGGATCTAGTGCAGAAACTAATACGTCAGGTAAGCTGCTTTAAAGGCTATTCTTCTCTATCATTTGAAGACGGACAACTATCGTAAAAGAGCGACTTATCTTATTTTTCGCTAATCAAAGTGACACAACCTCGCTTTTTGCACGCGCGTAGCGCGTGCCTACTCTTCTAGTCGCTCAAAGTGTCACGTGCGAAATAAGTAGCACCATGTGTTCGCATGGAAGCAGACATCTGTAGGCGTTAAAAATGTTTCACTCGGGGTAATTTGGGTCGGCGATTCGAATAGAAGCATCAGTTTTTTACGTATCTCGCTCATTCGCAGGGAAATTCGCTTCGAAAATCGCACTTTTGACGATTTC
>NIUQ01001696.1:0-27921 GCA_002796945.1 Plectus sambesii
GCGTGTGGACAGCGAACCTTCTCTGCTCACGCCAGCTCGGACCCGACGAATTTCCAATGCCGCTATTCTTCACATAAGAGAACACGTCGCTAATCGGCCCCGGCGGCCTGTCAGCGAACAGATCACCTAAAAACAGTCGTATTATGAATTGTAATCTTAATAAATTTCGTGCAGCTCACCTTTCTTGATCAATGCTTCTTTTATTTCGGGCAGATGAGTGATGATTACAGTTGGCGCCGGGAAGAATACCGTGAATACGGGTCCGTAGATTTTGGACCATCGTTCAAGCTGTTTGTGAGTATTGATGGCTTCCAACTGATGGAGATTGCCGATGATTGGAAGAGGCGTGGGACCAGGCGGGTACTTGGCGACCTTTCTGTAGAAGTTGTACACATAATAAATCAAATATGCTGCAAGGATGAGAAGCAAAAATGAAATCATTTCAGCAAGGAAGACGTTTTCATTAGACGACAGCGCGGCGATGCTCACAAATATTCCATAGCGCGCACGCACCGAGCGCTATATATTGGCTGAGCTCAAACATCAGCACTATCAGACTTCAAACCTCACTAAACTAGTTTCATCTAAGGTTCGCACTCAAAACCACGTCCAGGGGGCAACTTCGATCCAGTTGAATTACATGTCATAATATTGCGCAACTTTGCACAGCATGACGTATAGGCGACGCAAACGATTATGGCACCCAAGTATATTTTAAGGAACTGTACGGAAACTTGGGTCCCTATCGATCAATTGAGTTACGCGTTCAAAGAGCGAACTTTGGATTGTCGTGGCCGAAACTTTCACATTATCAACCGTAATCCTTCCTTTGACGAGCGCTAAGTTCAGTTAATGATTTTAACTCTCACTGTGTGCGTCGCAACCAAAGCACACGGCGAGTATTAAAATCATTTACTGCACTTAGCGCACTCAGGCGATTTTTTATTTTGATGGGGTGTAAGTTTATAGCAACCATGGTGGTGCCCGGAGCTTACACCACGGCTGATCAGACAGTTGGTAGCAGCGAACTTACTGGTGGTTCAAAATACTCAGCAATAAATAAATGTCAATATAAAGTAAAAATAGCGTTCGATTCCAGATTTAATATTGCGTAAGATAGCGAGTGCTGAATTAGAACTCGAATTGAATCGAAAAAGCAAAAATGTAAAAATAGGGTCTCCATACTAAAACTGGTGGTAGAGCTGGGGCAAAAGCTAGGTAGTATTAAATTATCATCAGGGTGTCATTAAAACGGGCGTAAAAAGTTCTAAGTCCTACCAGGCGCGGATTTTTATTTAAATTAAGAGACAAAATTAATAAATTAAAAAACATCGTTGACTGAGTATCAGACAAAATATCACACTTTAGTACAAACGTGAGGCGCCGTGGGCCGAAACTTTCACCCACTAACCGTAATCCTTCCTTGACGACCGCTAAGTGCAGTTAATGATTTTAACTCTCACTGTGTGCGTCGCAAACAACGCACACTGCAAGTATTAAAATCATTTACTGCACTTAGCGCACTCAGGCGATTTGTTAAATTTTGGTGGAGTGTAAGTTCATAGCAACCATGGTAATTGACCGGCGTCACGGTGCCCTGCCGGATGCACTGCGGGATGAGATACCAGTCCTATCTGCAACAGTTTTAACACCGCTTGTCGATTAAGCCTTTTTTAAAGTCCATGCTTAGAGTCGCAGAGCCGCAACCGGTGATTTGTTAAGCAGCATGCCAGGAATTAAAGGGGAACTCAGGTCACTTCTAGCTGAAAAGATGCACCATATCTTGTTGTCAATAACTTCTGCTATGACAGGCTGCTCTGTGGAAAACTATTTAAACTATAAGCTGATATGATCATTGAAAGTCACTGTGATTTCGCTTGAAAGGTGAAAAACGCACTGTTTTCTTCAAATTATGAAGATACTCGCAATGCAAAGAGAAGGTTTTTTCTTTAGACCAATACAATATTTGTGTTATAAACTCGAAAAGTAATTTCATGATGTAGACAACTGTATAAATATCACATTAAAAAAGTAATGATTCAGGAGAAGCAAATGGACGCTGACATTAGCTGGAATAAGATTCATCGAAATAACATTTAATCATTACAAATATATGAGTTGCACAAGCGAAGTAACCAAATAATCGATGTTTTAGTAACAAAATTTTGCTCCTCTCTTTGAAGAAGCGTCATTAAAGAAATTGTCGGAAAATGTGGCAACCCTTGCAGATGACCCAATAAAATAGGTCTGCAAATGCAAGAATATCGAGTCCAATCCATAAACCAAGAATACCACCGAATTCGTTAATAAAGTCGTTCATCGTGTACTTGTTCACTTCTTTATAACTAAGATATTCAAATGAGTTTAGTGAGAGAAATATATTAGCCACGTTATAATCGATCGTTGGTTCGCAGTTGCTTGATCTATCTTTAAAATTGATACGTGTGCAATGGGGAATGCAGCTTAATTCGCAGGAATCCACATCATTGCTAACCAAGAATTTTGCGCATCTTTTATAGTCGATTAAACGGCACCGAGTCATATTAATATTCGGGGAATAACTTGACCGTGAGGCTGGTGAGCATTTGCAGATACGCTCAATTTTCTTCTGTTGGCATTCGTCTTGGCATGTGTCCATAGATTTGCTCTCCGAACACTGCCCTATCCCGGATCTCACCGGCTTTGCTACGTAAATCCCGGAAATATCCAACTTTGCAAAGTAAGGTATACCAAACCAGAATGTTTGTGTCGATTCAAACATATAGTTCATAACTGGCTCTTTATTTACGGCTCGCCCAGTGAAATCAATTGTGATGTGCATTCTTTCATCGTAGAAATTCTGCGAATTTCGCAACGATCCCCTGTCAGCAAAAATGAAAATGTAATCCGATTTTGAGCTGAATGTTACTGTGTCCAGAGGCAGCTTGTAACAGACCTTTTCTTCACCAATGAATGTTGTATCAGTTATATTCAGAACCGTTCGATTCTCTGCTCCGTTGACCTCCTTCATGAAGACGGCTGTAGTATGATAAAAATCTATAATTATCTGCCCCAGCTTTTGCTTTAATTCAGGAATAGTAATATTTAAGTGGTCAATCAATTCGTCTAGTTTCATCAGCGATGTAAAATTGTCATTAGATATTGTATTTCTTGAGTCGTTTGATGCGTAACTTTCGTCGTCAGGAGGTAAAGATGCAATAAACTTTTGGTTGCCATGCCTTTCGACTGTATCGTAAATGGCTAAATATTCATAAACCCATCGAATTAGCCATGTAGGCCACTCTGCACTAAAAAATTCTTCTTTGTCATACAATGAATTAAAATAAAGATTCCTTGTCAAATCGGTATTTTCCCCAAAGGGGCCGATTTCTGTTTCAGATAGAAACTCAACTGCCTCGAATGGCATGCATATTGTCGACGATGGTAATTTAATTGTGGTATTCGCGATTAAATCGACAAGATATTTTGGTTCGCCAGTTTTGAACGAATGATAGAGATCATTGCTCATTCTCACCGTTGCATAAAGACCAATCATATAGCCAATTTTTAGCAACATATTTCTCCCAATTCCATTAATTCTAATCTTTTTCTTGGTGGTGCAAATGTTCATTGCAAGTAATTGTCGATTCAGTTCAGAAACCAATTGCGCTATTCCTGATTTTTTTATTTTATCCAAACTTTTAAGTAATAAAGGACTCTGCGCAAATCTTGTTCTTTTTAAGATGAAAGCAAAGCACGATGTTGCTGTTGTTACCAAAAGTCGGTAGAAACTGAAGATACTGAAGCCCAGTAAAATTCCAAGCGTTCCTCCTAGCTGAATAACGTACGAGACACCTAATTGCGCCCAAGGAAGCTTAACGTTTTGCCAAAATATAATTTACACACTTTTTTGCTTCAATTTATTTATACAGGCAACGAAATTACAAAAATTCAAAAACATTTATAAAGCAGTTTTGAACTTAATATTTTAAGGCGATAGAAGTTGGCTAGTACTTCCGCTTTGCAATATTTTTTGCAACTTTTCTACCGGTCCCCGCTACACATTTTCACAGTTCTTTGGTTTTACGGCACAATTAGGTGTCAAGCAAGACCTTAATCAACAAATCGCTGAACGTGAATATCGCTTTTTCTTCAATAGACACATATATGCCGTCTCTTACGCTTAGTCTTGCAATGGCAGTATTGTCTTTTTGAGATAGAGAAAGCGCAGTTGAATCGCTTTTAAAGTAACTTGCAGTGCAAAATGGTAAACAGAAATCTTTGCAGCCGAGATCGTCGCTTGCATTAAAATTCAGGCATCCCTTATAACGATCAATCGTACATTCGTCCAAACCAGAAGTCGGCCGAATCATCGTAGCCCAATACGTTGGCGAGCAGTTACATAATTTTTCTATAAGTTCTTTGCGGCATTGAGCACGACAATACGATTTAGTCATATTCCGTGAGCAATATTTCACACCTTTCGCCGTAGGGCGACTTGTGTATATGCTGAGAACACTAATCAATGTTTCTGTTACCCATCCGTAGTTGAATGCAAAGGAGGTGAAACCAAAAACGGCGACATTTATTTGGCTAATGTCGAACTCCGCGCTGTTTGTTTCTATTAAGTAATCCAAGAAAGTAATATAACCGCCCCAATATGTAAGAAGTTGTTGATGTAATGCTCTGTTTATCGAAAACTCCAGCGCATCCTCTGGATCAGTAAAACTGACCACATAAGATAAACCGTAGCAAAATACGTCCTCGGTGATGGCTACCGTATAAAAAGAAGTCTCATTGACGATATCAGTCGTTCCATCACTATTCGTGAAGGTGATCTTCAATTCAGCCATACGAGCAAGTTCAGCTCCCAGTTTTTGTCGCAGTTCGTTCGCTGTTACATTCCATTCCAAAAGCTTGGGCAGAAGAATGTCGTTTAATGATTTCTCTATATCATTTCTTGATAGGGTGTCAAATTCTAAAATATCTTGTATAGCGAGAGTAAATGATAACATGCCATTGACTAAACTGAGATATGATATAATGTCATATTTTGAAAATTTTGCCTATTGATGTATCATGCAGAATATAAAATAATGATATAATACTGATGGTCAATATCTCATAGGATGTTATTCCATAGTTAAATGATGCTATGATATCTTATCCTACGCTGGACTCTTGTAAAATATGAACTTTATTCAAATTCCAAGCAAAAACTGAAGTGGGTTTTATGGCTGGAAACCATCTTTGCCTCCTCAAGTGTTATTTGAAGCTCACTGTAACCTCTTTAACAGAATGAGCATCTCACATCAAAACAAATGCTATTCGCTTTGATATTTTTAAACCACCGCATTGTCGCGCTGTAAAATTATATAATACGTTGTTTGATAGAATTATATAAAAGAGTGAAATAGTATTAATTCATTATTTAAGCTTGATACATATTGTGAAACATTTGCTAAATGCCGCGTATAACTTACGAGCTGCTAGGTTAAGTTGCCACTCGTACTCAGAAGAAAAGCTGACATCATTTATAGCGGTTTCCGAAACGGCAAGAATAGCGAAATACAAAAGTCCAAAGGAAACAAGCAAGTCAGGCCAATTCATTCCATTAGAAATTTGAATGAATGACGTTCTGTTGATGTCTGATTGATCGAAGTAATCCATTAAATCATTGGAAATATTGTCCTGTCCTTCGAAAAACTGAACGATGTCGTGACGAATACAAAACGATGGTGGCGGCAATGAAACTGTTCGATTGTTGACAAGCGATGGATAATAGACCGCTTCGTCTGCCAAGTACAAGCTGATTAACTCAACGCACCACAAAGTCGTGAATATGCTACCAACTATGTAAATTACTGCCCAAAACAGAATTTCAACAAGTCGGAGACACATGGCTGACTTTTTTGTAGGAACGTCGCCATTTGAAAATAAGACAATTATTTCTTGAAGGAACCAATGTCGAGCAGTGGTATTGTCGGCATGTGCAGTAGATTCATCTTGAACTGCGTCAACATTGTCGGTTATATTCACTTTTTGATTCCGTAGACGCCCATCATAGGCATCAGTATTCTTCATTTTATCATTTGATATCGCGCTGTCTGCTCTGTCATTATTTGAACATTTTTCTCTCTGCTGCACATGTTTCTCTTTCAAGGCATTATTCTCTCCTCTCCTCCTTGAAGTTCTTTCCTTTTCACTCTCATTTATTTGGTGAATGCTTGTTCCAGCAATCACAGTTTCATTTCCTTTGTATTTGTTATGGTGTCCAACTATATGAATTCCATTTTCAATGTTCTCTTCTCTGTGTCTAATGTCGACGCTTTTTCGATGATTGTCTCCTTCAGGATTGTGAACGTTTCTCAGCAAAATCTTCTTGATTAACTTCGTTATTAGCTTGACAATGAATTCAACAATGATCACAAAATCGAGTCCCAGCCAAATTCCAAGGACGCCCCCCAACGCTCCAATAAACTCTTCCAAACTTTTCCATGTGAACACTTGCTCGATGATGACATAATCAAATGTACTGAGGCTTACAGTTATATAACTATCGGAGCTGCCGTTAATTGATGTTAAACTGTGATCGTAGTGCCATTGCTCGCATCGAGGCACACATTTATTTGTGCACAAATAGGTGGCATTCTCCGTATACTTTTTCAGACAGATTGAGTAATCATCCACTGTGCAACTGCGATAACTCGATATATCTGTTAAAACGGTTATATTTTGTCACAAAGCACGATATTGCTCTGGGAAATCAAATTCATTTGACTTGAGGGAAGAACTACAAAATAGTGAACCACAGTATCCCACCATCGAAGAACGTTTAAGGTTACTTTTATTTCAAATTATTTCTCGGCTACCGTATTTATTCTAATAGTACGACATGTCGTACTATTTTTCGATCCCTCTCTACCCTGTCGTATTATCAGAGACTGTCGTACTATTAGAGAGCGTCGTAATATTAGATTAAATACGGTATCTCTGCTAATTGCTTATATCTCAGTTAGCAACTGAAAAGTTCTCAAGCTTTCGCCCCCTTGATAGTTTTGCTCTTACTTGTCAGATTGAATGTGGTCGGCGAACAATGACAATTCGCTCTGATCCATCCTCTGAAACACCTATTTTCGCACTCTTCGCGGCTTGTATCGGATGAGCATTGAACGTTGCCTTTCACATATGGCAGCTTTCGATAAAGCGCCTTTATACCAATATCCATAGTAATTCCTGATCTGCCAGTAAAACGATAGTAATAATATCCATATGTTTCGTTTCGCGTTGTCGCTCGTCGCGGTGTACTTCTGCTTTCACTGCCTAGATCGAGTGTAAATTCATGGTACCATTCCTGATATTTCCTGTCATCGTACACATTTAAGCGAATGGATTCTGTCGTACTAAATGATCGCAGATAGCTTTTGTATCCAACCAAGCGAAAGCATATTGTATCCATGCTGATAAACGAAATATTACCTCCCGCGACACATTCCCACTTACCACTCCAACCATAGTCCAGTTCAAGAAGGTGATTTTCCGGATAACAGTAGCTCGATGGCATAGAGCAAAATTTTCCATTAATAACGCTTTTCAATTGTTCGAGAGTGATGTTAAAGCGCTCAATATTCGGCACAAGAACTTTCTTCAGTGCAATCCAGTCATCACTTTCTTCCGAGTAGAAGGTAGAAATTTGCGTGAGGCCTGGTTCCCACGCTCGTTCTGCTTCATATATCATGGCGAGGTATTTGAACAAAGACCAATAGAGTTGATCATCGTAAATCAGACTTGCATTAACTTTAAATATGCCTTCAAGTGTAGTCTCTTCAAAAAATCGAGACCAAGCTAGCGTATAATTAAAACTAGATGTAGAGTTAATGTTGAACAGCTCTAATACATTAATTTTGAAACAAATTGTCATGTTCGGAAGCTGAAAGGATTTGATCGAGGGTAGTATTCATTCCATAGTTCATTTTCTAATGGAAGCACACCGAATCTGCCTGTTAACAATAAAAGTGCGCGCTTACCACTGATCTGCGACCTAACCCTTTCAGGACAGCGGCAACCCCTAATCTGTATTTTAGACAACTAAAGGCTTCTTCCTGCTCACCAATGGCCTTCATATGGATCGCTCCTACCACTTATAAGCCCATAAATCTTATGTTTATCGGATCAGTATTTCTTTAGAAGCCATGACTGAAGAGCGATCAAATTGTTAGTGAAAGAATAAAAGCGCTAATTCGAATAGAGAGAGAGTCACGGCTTAATTCAATCATCCTCTTATCTTAATAGACTTTTCGATGAGCAAATGGATCAAAATTCTACTTACATATGTGATGTTGTTATTGATAATGGCTTTCATATTTGTTGTCACTTCATCATCGCAATACTGTTGAATCACGTTGTACGTCGAACTGATGGTCAAAAAGCTGAACGCCGAATATACGGTTGCCCAAAATAAAGTTTTCAAGACATGTTTCACAACAATCAATGGCGTCCGTTCCTTCGGAAGAATATTGTACTCTCTAATCAACTTGTTCAAATGATAGCGTATCGTTTTTTTGTTGATAATAGTTGTCAGTTTCTCTTGATAAGGAGATTTTGATAGGTTTGGTGATGTCAAGCCAATTAAATAAGCTTTATACATTTGCGTTTAAATTTTGATTATTCGCTTGCACAACCAGCAGTGAATAAGTAGAACTGCAATATCTTACAATGTTGATTCATATGTTATCGTCCTTCCTTCCCTTAAGCAGATGAAGAATATTATAAAATGCACCTGCGTAAATTTCGTCAATCAATATAAATAAATATGCTATGTTACTTGAACGAAAGATGAAACAGACATTCAACCGCAGATTTTGCAGCGCAAAGCAGCCAGCAGAGCACAGCAGTGTTCTAATCAGCGAGCTGCAGATAATCACCGGTAAAAGCAGTGAAGTATAGTCAAATTGTATCTTCAAAGCATCGCTCGTTATGCTTCAATGAGCGCACTAATTATGATTGAAAAACGTGCAGGACACCTGATTGCGCATTGCAAAACAAGTTACATAGCACAAGAGTGGTTCAGTGAAACCCGGACATAAGAAACCCGGATATAAGAGCCACTTTGAGATAACCCGAGCCTGCTGTTATATCCGGGTTTCATTGTAGAATGTAAACTAATCGAAGAGTGGTTAGCAAAAATTGCTTTATTGATTATACTTTGCGCGATTTAGTTTTACCCAAAATGTCTTAATTCACCGATTTGTACCACCTAGCCGCTCGTCAAATATCCACTTCCGGCTCAGGCTGGACATTCAGACTGGTTCCCTCAAATAATACAGGGTAAGCAGGAATTTGCCCGTTGTGTTAGACAGTCGATTTTAGACGAACCGTTTAAATCGAATCCAGCATTTAACTATTTCATATTTAGAAAGGTTTTAGTCGTCAGTCCTTCAACATGCTTAATACAAGCTCCAGCGAGACTCCCAAGTGGAGTGATAAATGATGCTCAGACATCAGAGGACTGAGATTGAATGCCTCCCAAAGGCTTGCCTCTTTAGTGCTGATGAATTCAGGACAGCATAATCAACAGATTGAAGCGTGCTTCTTTTTGCTTCCAATTATTGCACAATATCCGAAATTGTGTTAGCATTGTAAGGAGGACATCCAAACTGACAAGCAAACCAATATGCAACTTACTTATTTTAGCACTCGATTCAAACTTGGCGCATACTTACCCTTTTTAGCACGTCTGTCGGACAAGATTGTTAAGCGCAAAGGAACAGGGGTTTGTCTTGTCGCAGTCAATTCCAGAACGGTCGGACTCTGTCTGATCACAGTGTTGTGAAACCAGCTTTATTCCTTTAAGTATCGTTTGCGATTGCTAATTTACTGATCCGTTATAATACGGTTCAATGATTCTCCAAGAATTATAGCCGATAAACATGATCGATCATTAGGGTTGTGAAAAGTGGCTAGAAATAACATCCGTACGTGTCAATCCCGGAACGGTCGAGTCAGTCTGATCAAAATATTTTGAAGTCAGCTTTATCCCGGGAATTTGCCTTCGTGCATTGCTAATTGGTTGATCCGTTGCAATACGTCATTGATTCTCCATGCATTATGACCGCTAAACGTGGCCACTCATTAGAATTGTGAGCCGACGGTAGTAGTGATGCGTGAAATGTGTTGTATCTTGTTTTCATGCCATTGTTGACCTTTGCTCGATACTTTCTGAAAACAACATGCATTCCCTTTTGTCAGTTGTAAATGGTGTGTCAGACAAGACGCGGGCGCCGTCTGTAGAGCTACTGCAAGTGGCCAAAAGTTGAGGATTACAAGCCTCAAGGGGTGTAATAGTGAGGTCGCGCATTTTCTCTAAATGTTGGTACTTTTGGGAACTATATGCATAGTTTTTAGATTTTCAAGTAGATAAAGGTCACCCTTGGTTACTTTGATGAAGTGGACAAGAGTAAAAATGCATGATGAATGGTGGGAGGAGGCTTGAAGAACCGCCACGTTCATTTTATGTCCATTTTATATTTCGTCGGCAAATTTTTCAAAATTTACGTCACTGAACATGACATCGTGGCCGAGTGGTTAAGGCGATTGACTAGAAATCAATTGGGATTTTCCCGCGTAGGTTCGAATCCTGCCGCTGTCGAAACCTTTTACTTAAAGAAATATTTTTATTCAGTTGGATAAATTATATAGCTTTCTCCATTCTTGACCTAATTCTTACACTTTCCAGACCAATATTTGCACTAATTTTGAATAGAGCCTATGAATCACAATTGCTACCGATTTATGGAATTTTTTAAAATACCGTTCGTATTGTAATCATTTTCCCCTCTCTTTCTGTACAAGGGTAAAATTAGAGGAGTTATGAACGCTAAGCATCTACAATTTTCTGCAACCGCGAGGCTTCATAACATCTGTCCAAGTGTTACCGAAATAACTGACAACAGAAACGTTCTAATTGAAGAGTTTGAAGCATTAACAGTCAACAAAATTATTCGACAGCGGCAGGATTCGAAGCAACGCGGGAAGATCCCAATTGATTTCGAGTCAATCGCCTTAACCACTCGGCCACGCTGTCTTGTTATCTGACATAAATTTTTCATTTTTCATTGAAAGATTAGGGTCATATCGAGTTCTTTCATCGTGGCACGGTGAAACAATCAAATTTCAATCGCAAACGCCCAACCTCGGCGGTTTGTGTGCGCGCGATTTACTTTAGACGAATTGTTACTTTCATTAAAATTCCATAATTATTGTACGTTATTATCAGCCGAATGCAATTCAATATTATCATTGACGCGGATTTGTTCCTAACCTAACCGGCAGTCTCTGTATGAGTAGAGTGAAATGAACGTCAACAAATGAAACATTAAATAAATAACTGTATTAATGTACAGTGCACTGGAGATGACAGCGGCTACGTAGAACTTGAAAGAAATTTCTAGGCGTTATACAGTGTCCGCTACTTTAATCTATCATGCTAATACTCACTGGGTCGGTTTCATATCGCGTACTTTAGCTAGAGTCGTACTTAATGCAATGATAAAGTATATCCCTTAAGTACGACTTCAATTAAAGTACGCAATATTAAATCGGCTCACTGTAGTTGATGTGAGGTGGATTAAAAATTAATCCGCGAGTTGGTTCGACCCCCCACTTCGGGGTCGAACTGAAAACATTTTTCGTCACATTTTTCCAACACGAAAAGTGCATATAGATATTTAGAAAACTAGCGCTTGTTGAGACTGATTTACCAACGTACAAAATGAAATTCTGCGTCATAGCGGGCAAATGCAGCTTAGCATGAGCTTCATCACTTATGCGACATCATACACTTTAGTATCTCACACTGTCGATTTGGAGGGCCAGATCATCAAGTTTTTAAAATCAGTGGCTGGAAAAGGTCCCCATTGGTTATTTTGTTGAAGTGTGCAGAAGTAAAAATGAATGGTTATTGGTGGGAGGGGGGATGAAGGCAGAGAGCCGCCACCTGAGCCAAACTATAAAAGTATATGCACACGCAACGTGAATAGCACAGCTGTAAAACTGTCTCTTAGCTTGACATTCTCTGCCGATGGTAGATTATTTGAATGCAAGTATTTGTTAATTCGTAAAATCAAGTTCTTCCCATAAACCAGCGCTCAGCCGTTTCTACCAAAAAATTTTCGTACTTCAGAGCATCTTATCGTTACTCAATCATCGCCTCCTCTTTGCTCATTTTGTATGATCGATTGAAGAGCGAATCAAAGTAGAAATTTATTACTGAACCCGTCAGAAAATTGACGAAGATGGACAACGACACAGTAGACTGACACATTCGAATCTTTCGTTTGCTCCAACGAACTAACGTTTCATAGAAACAATAAATAGAGATGACAGAGTTTTACGAAGTGATTGCAACTCACGACGATAGTCCAAGGGAATCACGGTGGACGAATGACTCTAGTTCTGATGTCACCAATAATGCAATAAAATTATGGTCAGAAGAGCCATGATATAACACGAACGGCCTCGAATAATACAGTTTTCTCGAAAAATCATCCACTCCAAATGGAATTTTTCCCTTCACTTTATTTTCCATTCTAGCCACAGATTTCAAGTATTAGTGGAGAATGAAATTAAGCAGAGGTCTTTTATTTCTGCTATACCATAATCTGTCTCCGAGAAAGGAATATTGCACCAAGAAGGAGAAAGAGTCATTTGGGAACGAACAATTCTCCGGATAAACCGGAAGAGAAATACTTGCACGATCTTGAATTTAGTTGGCGAACTTGAAAGCTTCCAAAAAACGGCTTCCGATACGAGGCGACCAATTTGTACATTGAGCACAGGCAGTTCAGCTAGGACAACTAGCGCTTATACCGGGGGGTAACAAAACAGACGCTAATCGAGTGCGGAACGCAAAAACAACGACCAGAACGAGAAACGAACAGAACGAAACATTCAAGAACACGAATAAAATGCAGTCTATGTGTGCAGAGAGGGTGTGTGAGTGGTAGCGCCACTTGAGCAGCTATCGCATGCGTGAGGATCATAAACTTGAATGGCGGCATCGGCAAGTTCGCAGATCATTCGGTCCAGCCAAGTGACGCTGTTGGGGGACAGCGACGTGCCTTCGAGGAAGCCCAGATGACCTCCGTGCTTCATCAGGACGAACGCGATGTCCGGTAACTGCTCTGAATTAGACAAAGACATGACATGTCGCCTCGTCGAATATCGCGCTAATCTTACCTGCCAACTTTTGCACCGGCTCCCACAGCTTGGGCGGGACGATTGGGTCGTCCAGGGCATTCAGGAACAGCATGGGAACGCGTAGCTAAAATGACGTCATTAACTATATCAGTTATTTTCAGTTACTCCTCCCAGATGGACTCACCTTAGGAATGAGCGGCAGGGAACTGCACCAGCGATAAAAGTCGTCGGCGCTCGAGAATCCGTGAACGCGGCTAAATCGATTCAATCAAATACAGCTCGATATACGTAGTGGAGAGACTCTTGCGGTTCGAACAAATACGATAGCGAGCGGGGGAGCGTAGAAAGTGTAGGAAGGAGGTAAACACGGTAGCTAGGATGGCGTCATTCAATCAAATTGAGCGCGTCGGGGGGCGCGCGCGTGGAAAACAAATTTAACTAGAGACATTTTGTTGATTTGTTGTTCAGTGGGCGACACGCCGGAGGCGTTCTCTACAGGGTGTCACAAAAGTTCCGGCGGTTCTTTAACATCATTTTAAAGAAACTTTTGCGCCACCCTGTATACTAGGCAAATCGAACCGCAAGGGGACTGAGAAAACATCCGCACCGATTGTAGTGCTCATCAAGAGCGATGATGGAAGTGGCGGCCCAGAGGCGCTGCTCGTCGATCAGACCCGACTTGACGTGCGGCGCGACGGCCATGTCGTAGTTGCGCCGGAGGAGGCGCTTCACGTTCTCCGTGATGATGTAGTTGTACGCGCGACGACCGCTCTCCCAGTCGTGATACATGGGGGCCGACCTGAAACAGGATCGATTTTATTATTTCGAACTGACACGAGCAATCTTCCGTTTCTTTCAATTTTAACGCTTTGTAATTTATCAGCTCGATCTGGCGCTAGATTCACGCGAAATACAATGATAAACCATATGAATATTGGACATCTATCATCTATAAGTGCTGAAACTGCTGGCGTTCAAAATTCAATGATTACAAGACTATAATAGGTATAAATGCCAGAAGAATTAATACTTTCGCAGGTAAAGTCTAAACAAAAGGGACAATCAATTAATAATATTTGCCTTTTCACGCGATACGAGCGACAACTCAGACTAATTCTAATGAATAAGAAACTAAAAAAGAAAGACAGAATGCGAGTGTACGTACACGAAAGCGTCGTAACCCTGGCCCACTGAGAGGCCAAAGACAATTCTGGTTAGCATCTCTGGCTTCATCTTGCAGAGCAACCGCGTCGTCAAGTTGGCGCCCATACTGAAACCGACGCACAGGAAGCGCGTCTCGCGGTACATCTCCATCAGACGCATCATCATCGCTTCCAGCTCGTCTGTTCCTCCTGAAAAAATCCAGCATTAGATTCCAGAAAGAACTAGCAATCCAGAAATTCAGAATTCAAAAATATCATCGAAGAGAAGTTGGAATCATACCATAGGAGAAAATGTGCGACGATGTCAGCGGAACGTCAGCTAGGGCACCAAGGTGATTGAGAACCGCACAGCGGAATCCCTTGTCATTCGCGTAATGTACGCAAGTTCGAATGTAATTCGATTCGCTGGAGTTGGCGATGCCAGGACACATAGTGATCGTATAATCTCCTACAAAGAAGAGCGGTACAATAAGAAATAATATCGTTCAAGTCTTAATTTGCCAATCAGTAACAAGAACTCTTTGACTGACTATGGCAAAGTGCTTCGAAAGTCGAATAACGCTTCTTTCTGTCAATTCATTCAATCAATGTACGCACGCAAAAGCATGAAACGACTTTCATTCCTGGTGAAAAACGATATTCAAGCACCGAAAAGCGAGCTCATATTTTTCAACTATGGTGTCTGGCGAGATTTCTTGATAACTGACCAATTTAACTGATCGAAATAATATTGTTAATAGAGTACTTACGGCCCGAAGGGTGCGGCCGCGTCGCCTCGAAGACGTCAAAGGTGACCGTCGTCCCATCGCTCAGCTTGACAAAGTTGCGCTTGTCGAACGTCCTCTTTAGCGATGCGTGCCCGAGGATGCCGTACGTCGCCGTCTGAATGTGACCGTTACGGCCCCACATCAATGGCGGAGTGTACCTGAAAATAAAGAGAATGAAGCATGCTGTCCAACGCGCGCATACAAGCTATACTTTTTTAGTTTTATCTCTAATGTCAAAATCGCACAAAAGAGTTTATTCGTTTATTCCTCACCACCAGAAAAATATATAATATCGAGAAGAGGTCTGCATTTAGGATGTAAGACATAGAAATAATAATTTCAAGGATAAGAGACGAAATTTACTTGGTCTTTTTCGATTCAAATCATCATTCACATATTAAATTGACGTCATAGCATGTTCATCTATGATCCAACTGTATTTTACAGACACAGAGAAGCCAAAATATCAGTCACGGAGAGTTTCGGGGAAATTCGTCAAGGGGCGCGCACACTAATGACTAATATGATTTTGCCACATGTTGAAGAATATTCGACTCAAAGTCTCTTTACAATCCTCAATCAGACTTACACTTCGTNTCGTCAAGGGGCGCGCACACTAATGACTAATATGATTTTGCCACATGTTGAAGAATATTCGACTCAAAGTCTCTTTACAATCCTCAATCAGACTTACACTTCGTTGAGCACGGCGCACCGATCGATGACTTCGGCGATTCTGTGGTTCTCCTTGGCACCCTTGACGGTGCAGTAAGTGACTTGCGGCTTCTCTGGATAGCTGAACACCTTGAGAAACCGCACTACGACCACGAGCAACAGCAGTGTGAATAGCCACGCCGGTGGTGCTCCGATGTCGGGCGTCGCCAGCTCGGACAGCGACAGCCACAACCCGGAGCTTTCAGATATTTCAGAAAACATCTCTGACGCCGCCAAAGAGGTAGCGCCCCAACTCGCAGAGTCAGACCTGAAACATTGTTGCATTAACTCTTTCCTTCTCATAAATAGTCCTAACAACGCGCTCGCCTTGACTCTCGCTACAGAAATATCGTCATCGGACGAAAAAGGGAGAACACTGACACAGTCAACACGTGAAATACCAACGCGTGTAACGCTGTGAAAAATAACATGACGTCGCGTGGGCACGCCGCGATTACTCAGCACGCGGCGTTCTTCCTTCCCCACACATGCGGGCACAGCCCGTCAACTTTAGACTAGTTTGGCACCAATGCCATTGCTGGCCATAAAGGAGACGATAAGGATACGCGTTGCGCGTACACAGCTACCAAGCATAAACACTGAACAAAAAGCGGCCTTAAGCGTAAACATCGAAAATTCCAGAGGCGTAGGCGGAGGCTAGTCATATGACGACCAAGAAAACATTATTGATTCTCTCTCTCCTTTGCGCTACTACATTTGTTTTTAAAGCATATTCAACGCCTAAGAATCGAAAAAATGGGCATGAATCATAACAACAATGAGAATCACGATCATTGAGAAGGATCGATTCACAATTACAACTACTACAATGGTCACTTCAATTGACGCGTACATTTTCCCTTTTCGACGTCGAACATGCAGCTTTTTTGTAACGCGAAAAAGAATTACTAATCCTTCATGATAATGGCATTACAGGCCCCCCGCCTACTTATGAATATTTTATGTTCGACGCCTTACTGAAACTGCCTTTTTGATTAGAATTAGTCACCCCGATTTCTCAGCGTACTCTCGACGGCAGCGAGCGCGGCTAACGCAATGAGATGGAATTATCGATCGCTCTTCGACGAGCAAGCATCTGTCTGCTTAGCGCAAAAGATACGGTGGCTAGTGCTCTAATTTTCCAGTGCGCGAAAAGGCAAGCGCGACCGGCTAGAGAGCGCGAGAGAGAGCGGGTGACGCGATTGCCGAGCGGGCGACCGCGACGGGAGCCCCAATGGACAATCGTTGACGTTGTCGATCCATCGTAACCGGATAAAGCGGCGCGCGCAACGAGCGTGAAATGGAACAATTGAGGTTTGAAAATATATCTGGCTGTTGCTCTTTTTCAGCCACGATCGCTATGATGCTGTCGTTGACGAACACGATGGACTGAGAGCAGCGGATCGCGCGAATCGCCGAGTGCAGCAATTTTGCGGCGTCCTTCGGCTCTCCGATGTTCGGCGACCAGTCATTCCAGCAGCTGTGACGGCGAGGCACACGGCGCACAAAGCCGAAGATACCAAGGTAAACACGACATCAATCGATCGAATCTGTCGATGCCTTCATCGTCGTGACACACGCGTGTGTGGTTTTAGTTGTGACAGGGGGATCAGTCGGTCGTCGTCATGAGCCAGCTCTACTTGAACTGCGATGACACCCGCTCCTGGTCTTCTTTCTCGTCGGTAGACGAGTGGATGCGGGGCAAGCCTATGAGCTTCCACAAACTCGACGCCAGCGATCGTCTCGTCCTTATGATAGCAGGTATGCAGCTTCTTTTTTCCCTCTTCTAGTTTGCTAACTCCTCCTGCGCCGTTTGTTTGTTTTCATAGTAATCCGGGTCGCGGGGAGGTCCCTTTGGGGTTAAAGTCGACTGATTGTGGCGTTGACGCACGTCGCCGCTGATAACGTATGCGCGCGCGTGTCTTTGATTTGAATGGCTGATAATGTAATAATACTGGGCGCGCGGTTGGACTCGACGTTCCGCGTTCCGTCGTCGTCTGGACAAAGTCTACTGCTGGCTGTGTTGTGCAAAACCGAAGATGATGAAAAGCGCGCGTTTCGTTTCTGCAGCTGCGAGCGAGCGACGCTGTTGCGAAAGGCATTGTTGAAATAACGTAGCTGACTCTTGGGCATTGGCTCGGTTGCATGAGTCATGCTTTTAACGTAAAGCAGTGGGGGATGCGCATTGATGCGGAGGGGGTGGTGATGATGATGAGATTTGCGTGCTATCGATTAGAAAAACAACTGCGAGAGGATATTGATGGTGTCGGCGCGGTTGGCCGTCGGGGCGGCGCGAAGCGAACAGGATGCGCGCCGCGGACTGCATCGAACAGTCGAAAGCGCACTCGACCCTTAGCCTGCGCTAGTTGGACGGGTGCCGGCTGTGCTGAAGTGGCCCGCGAGAGGGATTGCTCGATCGTCGCGCTTGCTCTGCATATAACGCGCCTCCGTGACTAGATGTATCGAGATGTATCGAGTCCCTCGCGCTCTACAACATCTACAACATTTCCGCAAACACCACCTATAGCTCTGTCATCGCCGCGCACCGCCGTGAATAATATACGCACGCGCGGCCATCAAAGTCACGCCGCCGTCAATGCTAAACGATTCACGGAAACCCAATAGGGAATGTATGCTAAGCTTGACACGCGTAAGATGAGAAGCTAAATATTTCTTACCCATTTGCCATTTCTGAGCCGGCCGCCGCTTTGGGGGAGAAGTTTTGAAAGCAGTCGAAGTTTGCAAACTATTTTGCCGCCACAGCGGTGACAACGGTGACAGTTGCAAATGAAAGTCGCTGTCGTCTGTCAACCAGACTATCGTCAGGCGACGCCAGTCGCTTATAAAGCCGAATCGTATTGCAAAACAGGGCGCAATAATCGTCGGCCCAGTCGATTTATCATCTACTCAGCACGCGAACAAAAAGAGCGCCCGAAGCCTTTCACAGTCGCGAGCGACTGGGGTCTGACTTTTGCCCTTCCGCCCTCTGCTCCCTTTCACGTGAAGCGTCTAATCAGTACTGTATCTTGCTCGTGATGAATCGATGGTTTCTCTTCGCTGATATCAAGATCGGAGGCAACGTGACACTTTTCACCATCAGAGCAGTTATCTATGGCAAACGACAGCGCAGTTGACAGACTGCTTCCATCTTCTACCAAACTACTTCTAATTTGTCGACTTTCATCGTGACGGGATCAATACAAGTTCAAGCGTTCAAATACAAGTTCAAATGACCGATGCGAGCGCAGAAACAACAATGATTGCAAGCGCGAACCTATTCACGGCTATGTTCTTGTTGTGTCTTTGCGCGAAGAGAGCGCGCAGAGCTGAATCGGCCCGGCCCAAGGGGCGCGACCGTTGCGAAACGGTGCATTTGTATTCATGGTGCTGTAGCTAATAGCTGCTGGCGGTCAAATCTGTAAGATACACTTACTGGGTGGCTGGAGAGCGCCTGTCGGTCGAATCGTTCGAATCGTTCTGGACGAAGTCGGTCGACGGTCGTTGTGGTGGTTGTGGTCATGTATGGCGGACGACAGCGTCGCACGCAGTCGTTGCTTTCGCCGCACAGCCGTCGGCCGTCCGTTCAACTTCTGCAATCGATTGGCATTTCCAACAAGGACTATCGCTATTTGCACGATCTCGACGAGCAACAGGACGACGCCGAGGAACATTGGCACAGGCGCCTGTCTCTCTATTGTAAGACTACCTATTTCCATCTGTCTGCCTATATTGGGCAAAGAACGATTAGGAAATAACGCCCCGGGTCGTCGAGGTACGCGGTACGAGGTAGACGAAGGCCATTTCAGCGGCCAGATGTTTATGGGTAGAGAGAGAGGGTGAAGGTATGACCGATGTAGATCGTCCGTCGACCAGCCGTGCTAGTCGGCAGAGTTTAGCGACAGGAAAACGTCCGGGGTAGGGGCACAGGTGCGCGGCACGTTGTGTCGGACTAGTTGGTCGTCGTGCGATTTCGACGCCGACGACACTGTTGGAAGGACCGCGGGTCGGCGGCGCACAATGATGGCGGTCCGAAACCTTATTACAGCGCGGGAGTCATCCGCCGATCATGCGCGCCAATACTCGACTGCAACCGCGCGCCCCGCCGGTCGTCCCACCACGAACGACGCTGCTCGTCGTCGGCCTCCATTCGCGGCGTAGTCGACGCGCGCGCACTGTCTTGCCCAAGCCGGCAACACACACCTGACCCGCGCGGTGTCACCGCCGCCGCCGAGGACGACGACGCTCTGTTTTCTCTTCGACGTCGACTCATTCTCGGGTGTCGTCGACGACCGTCGCGGTCGATATCGGCAGCTTCTCGCCGCGCTGTTTTGTCGGCTGCTTTGTGCTTTTCTGCTTCTTTGTCATCCTCCTCCGAGGAGAGGGTGGACTCGGCTGTGAATCGCCGCTGCGTCTCTTTTCGAACGACTCTCCCATTGATCGACCTCGGCCTCAGTCCGTATATTGGTTGCAAGACGTACCGGTCTTGGCTAATCGTCGCCGAGGAAAACAAACAGCGACCGACGGACATTCAGTGGTGCGCGCGTATTGTGTGCTTGGGCGCGTGGTCGTCATCGAGGCGCTTACCTGGCTGGCTGCGCCGACCCGCCCGCCGCACTGTACGCCCGACGGTCCGGCCGCTCTCCGACCATTGTGCAGCTCGCCGCCGCCGCCGGGCGTTGCATTTATTCATGAGTCAGCGCCGCCGCCGCTATCCTCCAGCTAGCGACTGTGCGCTATAGACAACCTCCCCAAGCCGACGACTGTGTGACTCGATGTGCGACCGGTTTTTCGCCATCCGTCGTCGCCCCCACCGACGTTGTTGTTAGCTGCCAGCGATTTACGAAGACGCCGTCGCCGATTCATCCGCACTCGAGCAGTGCACGCGCTGGGCGGCGCTGCTCAGATAGTCGTCGGCCACTCCGATAGTCCGCCACAAAAACGGGAGCATAGGGCGCCGACTAGCGCCTACAGCGCCCCGGCTGCCATTAAGATCGCCCGTTTTCGGCGTCGTCGTCTATTTGCTCGACGCCTGACCCGCTCTTTTCTGTGCGGCTATCTGCGGTATTCTGTCGGCGAATCTTTTGAAAGTGCTCGCCTCACGATTCTCGCTATTGAATAACAGCGAACTTAACGACTGTGTCGGTCGAACCGGTGTCCGAGCTTGTGGCGCGTTATTCGTGGATTAACGCGACTCGCGGCGCCCTCGACTAGCGCATTGTCCTCGACTTGTTCGTCTGCCTACTGACGCGCGCGATGACCACCGCCTACAGCGCGAGCAACGGTCATGGCCTACACTTGAACGGAAACGGCTACTCCGCTTCTTCCGACATGCCCGAGTATTCTACTCCCGACCCGGTGGAGACCGAGTGCTTGGAGCATTACGAGTCCAATCTGGGCAAATACAAAGGTTCGTGCTTTGCTCCTTTACTCGCCCCCATGCGTGGCGGCGCATCTATAGCGCGTGTACGTCGTCGGCGCACCGCCGTCAGTCTGACGTTGAATAAGCGTGAAAGTTCGCGAGATACACCGCCGCTACGCGCGTAACCATGTGTCGTACTCTCTCCCGGCGCTAACAATGGGCGTGTTTGGGGAAACTCTCTCTTTAGTGTGATCGTAAGCGGCTCTAGTGGGGGACGAGGGCATCGACTTGTTCGCGAGCTTATCGTCGGCCAGTGCGCGGCGTTATCTGGGAGCTTCAAGGGGAGAAGAGAAGAGAAGGCGGCCGTTGACGTAAAGCGACGACGCAGCGTATATCGGCAGCAAAACGCACACGAACATGGGAACTGTGGGTGATTGCGCGTTGTCGGAGCATCCGGCAGCACTCGAGTTGTAGTACGTGAGCGCAGGTGTGCGTGCGCGTGAAGCGCATCGTCACTGCCCACGGCGTCGTTGTCGCCGACTCATCGACACGACCATCTTCACGCAAGAAGGAGCCATCTTTGCATGTCGGATTACGTGGCCAGATACTGAGCATTTTACGTGTTGCCGCCGCTTCGTCAGCCCGATCTGCCACTGATCGTCCGCTACAATGGAGGCGTTTGAGAGTAAACGCCGCGGCAAAATCGGTACCGCTACGAATTGAGCGTCGACTGTTTGCGTGCTGTCGTGCCCCGTCTGACCGATGACTTCGATCCTGGGATGGGACTCGACGCGACGCCGGAATAAACAAACTCGCTGTTGACCCAACCTCGCTTTAACTGCGCCCTCGACTTCACTATTCCATCCCTTCCCCGCCTATTCTTCGGGGATGTGCTGATTTTGATATGTCATCATTCACTCGTCACTTTTCAGATGAGCGAGACGCCATACAGAAGAAGACGTTTACGAAATGGGTCAATAAGCACTTGAAAAAGGTGAGATCGCTGTTTTGCTTTTCTTTCTTTGCTTCCGGGTGATACGCGCAGGGCATAGGGGGCTGTTTGGGAGGACAGTCGTTTGTCGAGGTAAAATGAACGTGGCGCCTTGCTGACATTGGCGCATTGTCGGACGCGACGCGGGTAGACACGACGTCTCGCGGTGGAGTTGGTCGAAAGCGAAGTTGACCAAAGCGCAAACTTTTTTGTGGCGGTTGTGGGCGCTGCGACGACGTGGGGGCTGATCGGAAATTTTGAAGGCCGTGCGATTCGAACGGCGGCGTGGAGCGCGCGGGTTAGGGGCAATGATGGCCTTGAGCCGAGAGGGGCTAAAATTCGCGTGCTGTTCGAGCGCCCCGACAATATATGCGTCACTTGATGCGTGTAATCCCGTTGCCGCTGGCTGAGCAGACACCGGGAATAGGTATCATGCGCAACATACGAGGACGTCACGCTCCCTGGGAAGGAGGGAAGGGCAGGCTTTAGAGCCAAAGCGCATTTCATCACTATTCATCCCCCCTCTGTTTCCTCCTCCCCCCTCATTCCTCCTATTTTTCTGCAGCACTGGAAATATGGCAAGGTAANGGATATTGTCGAGGGCAATCCGAAGCTTACATTGGGACTTATTTGGACGATTATCCTGCACTTCCAGGTATCTGCTTCGTGGCAGCAAAAAGTTGCCGAGGCTGCTGCTGCTTCTGCTGCTGTTGACCCTCAGACCGGCAAGGTACTATCGCTTACTTACGTACTCCTACTGCATAACTTTTCCTTTCCGCGCGTGTCAGATAGATTAACTCTATCGTTTGCACTATTTTGACCACCGATTTGACGCGTTTCGCACGAATTGTGGCACGTTAGTCGCGGCCTAAATTCTCGCGCTTCGTTCCGACCTACTAAGATGAACGTTTGACTCTTCATCTTGTCTACGATGACGGCGGGGGTTTCGGACAGATTGAGACATTTCCGGTCGCGCATATGCTGGGTTTATGTGGCTCGCGGTATGCGCCGGCGATCGTATCCGACTTGACGGCCACTGTCCGGCGTCCACTGTCCCGCGTCCACCACATGTCACCCCGCGATAGTTACCTCTCCACAGTCGTCGTATCCCGCTCCGCGCGTATCTGTCCAACTGATGTCTCTTTTTCGCCGACTAATTCGCGTCGTCAAATGCGCGAATCGACCACAATACGACAGGGCATTGTTCGTCTAATGCACAGCCAATCAAACGCGATACAAAACGGAATTATCAAAATTAATGAGTCGACATTGTGTCCATTGTTCTGCCGCCAGCGTTATCCGGTGGTATTTTCATGCGACGCGACTTTTTCGTTAATTTGTTTATCCCGTCAAATCGGATGAAGGCGTTTTCCCAGGCGGTTTCGTGCAGATATTTCTGACAAACGCGGCGCGTTACGAACGCGGACGTGACAGAGTGAATGGGGCGCCGGGCGCAAAGGTGGCGATCCCCGCGAAAGCCGTTTTAATGACAACGGTGGTAGGGCCTGATGCGACGGCGATTGTACGGGCGGGTTGGCTGAACCGGTTCGGCAGGTACGATGGGCGTCGTACCTATGGGCGGCGTGAGAGGGAGAAGGCGGCGGTCGGCCCCGCGGCCCCCTCAAGGACGCTTTTTGCGCACTCGGAGAGATCGCCCTAAATGGCACAAACATGCGCCCTATGCGATCCTTTGACGCCTTTTTCACCGACCTCGTCGGCGGTCTGATTGGCAAGTGTGCGGTAGCGAACACGACGCAATGACAGCGCAATGACAACCCAATAGGGCCAGTGACTATGTCGCGACTGCTTATCAACAACAGCATCGTTAGCTTACCGTCCGTCCGCACGCCTCTGTTTGGCGATTACGTCGAATGGCGCCGTTTAAGCGGGCGTTGTTGTGTTGCGCAAACGCACAATCGTAGTCGTAGTCGTCGTCGTCGTCGAATAAGACCCCGCAGAGCTTCGTTGCGCAGATAAGCAATTGCTCTTCCCGCATCGCGCGCCGTATGGTATATCGTTTGAATTTTAACGGCTGCCACTCGTCGCAACGAGCGGACGCGCCAGACGGCGATTGTAGTGTCATTTCGATGCTGCAAAAGCGCGCTAGCCGACATCAAAGTAAGCAGAGCGTGTTGTGCGTGGAAGATTGCTTGTCAACGAACATTGCTACGAGGAGATTCGATCACACCGACGAAGATTGCGGCCGATGGTCCCGACGCATTCCGTTCGAAGACGATAATAGACGCTGTTTATGAATGGTGCAGGCGGCGAGCGTTTGCGGCTCGACGTCGGCGCTTTCTGGCTGCGACGGATTCTTGGGCTGGGCGGAACCCGATCGGCCGACCCGTTTGGGTGTTGCCGTCGATTAGTCAGTGGCAGTGGCTGGCTGTTGGCGGGCGTCGCCGGTTTGCGATTGGCGACGGTCGGCGCAAGTGAGACGTCTTCTCGCTCGGCGATTCGCCTACTGTGGACATCAGCGGCGTTTGGCGCGCGTTCGTCGCTGGGAAGAACCTGTTTGACTGGGGCGAGCGGCGACGGACGGCCACCGACGGTCGACTGCGCCCTCATCCGCTGCGACTGGTTCGATCCGTGGCGGGCGATATTTGGCGGCTGGCTGCCGCTCTCCGTGTTACTACTTCTGTCCGCAATCACCATGTACAAGGTGCTGAGAAGCTATTCGAAGAAGGCCGAGCGAAAGCACGAAATTACTCGTGCCGCCGACTCCCTTCAGCACCGTCAACAGGACGCCATCACCCACGCGTCCGACGGCTCAATTCGCAATGGTCAGGTCGTGCCCATGGACGGCCGGCTCGAGGTGGCCGGCGCCTGGGGCGGCGGCTATTCGGAGAGCTCCTCCTACGAGGCTCACGAGCACTTCGAGCGCAAGGTGCAGAGGGTCAAGAAGACCCGCGGCGAACGCGAGCGTTCGCGCAGCAAAAAGAAAGTATGTCTCTTGTGGCTGTGCGCGATTTTGCTCGCCGTCTCTTCGCCGCTTTTCCATGTCTCTCCTTTTTGACTCATTGCGCGCGTTCGCCCGACTTTCTTTCCGTGCGCGTAGGCTGTTGTAGGCTGCTGCAGCTGTTGACCAAGGAGCGCGATAGAACGACGTACTCGTACTCTTACTCCTACTCGTGCAGCGAGCGAACATCGAATGATTCACTTGGCGCTTAAATGATTTTAGTTGCGGCCAGCAAATCGCGTAGGCGCGCGTAGCGTTTTTGTCCGCATTGCAGCGCATATATTATGCGATCCGGTTATATCTTTTGCATTTTGACGCCATAACGGTGCAAAATTGCTTTACGCGTAGTGCGCGCATAATTATTAGACGGGCAAGGGCATAGTGCTCGGAAAAGGCTGGATTGACTGATAGGTGTGGTGCGCAGATGATCCTGTTTTTTTAAACCGGCGCCGGGCTATGCTCTGTTACGTTTGTACGAACGGTTCCGCCTGACAACTTACTCGCGCCCTGACGGACCTTTGCGGCGTTTCGATGCATTCGCAGTGTTAACCCAGTTTGTTTCTGCCTCAGAGATGGCGACTGTCGTCTCGATCAGTCTTGGTGCGCATGCATGCCGCTGGCGACGTAACGCTGCATTCGGAATGCGCTGTTTTCGTTTCCCTTTCCCCCCGCCCGTTGTCGCCGACAATCAGCCGCGGCGAGAATCACGGCGAGACTGAATGGATGACGAGTGGCATTGGGCGAAAACCGCTGATTGACTGAAAGCAAAACGTGTTCGCCCTTGTACAAATGGAGCGCACTGCGGTCATCATGATCAAGAGGTGATCGTTCGGGGCGCGTTCGGCGCTGATGGTGTCGTTCGCGCCTCACTCCTCGCCGCCATGGTCGTTTGTTCGCCCTCTCCCTCCCCCTCTCTTTACGAATCTTCAATTTCCGTCGCGAATTGCTCACTTAACGCCCACTGCATGGGCCGACTTTTTATAGTCTAAACGCTTTTGTTGCTCTCGCAATGCGAGCGCCCCCAGCGCACCCTGCTCGATTTTCGCCATAACACAGACGCAAGACTGACACTGCGACGCAAAAAGCGCAAGTATTGTGTCGGCAATTTTGCTGGACGCGTTTGAGCGACAAATCGGCCTTTTGTTGGGGTGGTTGGCGCGCTTTGGGACTAGTCAAAAGTGGCGAGGCATCTAAAGAGCAGAGCAGAAAAGAGCAGAGAGCGACAATAACGCATTGAGTGTGTGGCGAAAGGCACGCGCGAGCGAACGCTGTCGCCGTCGTAGGAGGAGAATTAAGCTGCCGACGAGACGACACTGCAGCCGCCTGACTGGGGCAGAGTGCAAACAACTGTCTTTGAATTCGAGCGGATTAAAAGGAACTGGCTCGAGCACGGTCAAGAATGTTGTCGGTTAAACCGTCGGGTGATTTCTGCGAGCAGGGCGCGCACTTTTCGTTGCTGTCGACTCACTATAACACCGCGCACAAACATTTTCCACTTTTCTCAAGTTGGGCGTTTCGAGTGTTGGTACTTGACTGTAATGCCATCGGCGTGGGGCATAATCCGACGGAACAATATGCGCATGATTGTTGATGCGGCGCCGTGCTGTTTTAAAGTGGGACTCGGTGCGCACACAACGAGCTGAGCTAAATATATGCATTCGATGACTCAGAATCCTAATTTATTCTCGTCGACACACACACTATATGAATGGAACATGTGTAGTAATTGAAGGTCGTACGATGCTCCGATTGTAACAGTTCAAAAATCAGAAATGAATTTTTGTGTTGATCGTTTTGTGCGCAAAATCTAAGAATATGTTACAACGTGTTGTACCTTACGACAATCTGAGCATCCAACGATCTCCATTTCCTACGCATTCTGCGTTCATCTAGAGCTTGTTTCGATGAAGAAATGTGAAAATAGGATTCCAAGGATTTTACGGAAAACATGATCAAATGCACATATCTAGACTTTGTTGTTGTATGACTCGAGTGCCCCATTGAGGCTTCGACTAATTGACGCTTCTGCCTTGAATAGCTAACAGGCATTCAGCCGTATACACTCAGCACGCATGGACAATATTTCAGGTCTCTGAAGTGATTGGCGGCATAGATGGCACATCTGCTAGAGACGCCCTGCTACAATGGGCGCAGAGGGTCACCGCCGGATATCCAGGCGTTAGCGTCCGCAACTTCACCAACTCATGGCGCGATGGTTTGGCGTTCAACGCCATTCTTCATCGCTACCGACCAAACCTGATTGACTGGGAGAAGGTTGGTATTGACAGGCGATTTAGTCTCGCCTGCGAACAGGTGGCCTTTTTCAGATCAGCAATCGCAACGTATCGGCGCGCGAGCGTCTCGAGGTCGCCTTCGCGGCCGCCGAAAGCGAATTCGGCGTCACCAGACTGCTCGATCCAGAAGATGTCGATGTGGAAAACCCGGACGAGAAATCGGTCATTACTTACGTGTCGTCGCTGTACGACGCCCTGCCAAACCTGCCGGACTATGGAAAAGTAGCGATCATTTCTCACCCTACGCGAGCTAGTAGTCAAATCATGTGTGTTTAGTACGAACAAGATATGCACGACTACGAAACCGAAGCGCGCGAATGGCTCCAATGGGTGCAGCGCGCAACCAATCTCATGGAGGACAAGACCGTCCCCACCAACGTTGTCGAACTTCGTCAGCTGATCGCCGAACTCGACAAATTCAAGGCGGAAGACATGCCGCCCCGTCTTCGGGACAAACAACGTCTCTCCGAATTGTACATCGAGTTGGAGGTTCGTACT